>JADLZK010001567.1:0-27052 GCA_015847255.1 Hyparrhenia diplandra | reverse complement strand
ACTAATTACAAGATTAACACGGGTTGATTTCTTTTTCCCGAACTAGCACATTTGGTGGCGCCTTTGGCAAAGGCGCCTCAATTTCCACACTTGGCGCCATGCATGGCGGCGCCTCAGACCGTCGGGCGCCTCAAGGCGACGACGTGGGCCGCCTTGAGGCGCCACATGCAAAGGCGCCAAGAGCTTCGGCGCCTACGGGGAGAGAAAGCTGGCGTCAGGGTCGCCATGACCGAAGCCGGCTCCCTTCCCCGTCCTCCTCATTACACATTCTCTGCCGCCCGCGCGCCCGAATCACCTGGGGTTTGGAACCCGCCGCCGGCAGTGCCTCGATCCACCGCCCGCCCTCGCCGTCGGTGCCGCCCGCCCCCACCGCCCGGTGTCGCCGCCACGACCCCCGCCGCCCACAAGTAGGCGCCGCCGCCGCCATTCCCGGCCCGGAGAGTGAGCCGCCGCCGCTGCCGCCGGGACACGGCTGTCCCGCCGTCCCGACGCGCCCGCGGCTTCCGGCGGGGGAGCCATTGCCACCCGGCGGCACCCACGCCCGATAGTGCTACTCCAGCGCCTTCTTCAAGCACAAAGAAGGTAATTTCTTTTCTTTTTTTTTGTTAGTGCTATCTACCGGTTAGATTGTTAGTGCAAATCACATATGGTTAGTTTAGTTATTTCGAATTAGATTAGTTAGGGTTAGCATTAGTTTTGGTTATTGATTTGTTAGTTATTTGGGTAGGTAGTTATTTAGGTTTGGATACTTATTTTGGAGAGTTAGTTACTTATTTAGGTTTGGATATTTGGTTAGTTACTTATTTAGGTTTTTCGATACTTATTTTGGAAAGTTAGTTCTACATTTACGTTGTATAGTTAGCAAGGTGGACAAGGTCATGAAATTGAACTCCTAATATACTCAAAATATTCTTTTCGTGTAGATGGATTGTTTTGTCCGTGTCTTTTATGGAGGAAGTGTCACGAAAGAGGATTGTATGTTTGATGGCATGGAGGAGGATTTGGAGATGTTTGACCAACCTCCTAGCTACGATGCTCTTTTTGCTACGATTGAGACAAAAGTTTGGTGTGGAGGTCGCGCTTAGTGGGAGGTTCGATGCAGGTCCACTAGGCCGCGCTATGTCATGATGCCCTTGCTTGACTCGCTCACATGGACCCGCTACAACCGGGTCCTACAAGGTTGCAATTGTAAAAATGCCCGAGGTGGTGGTGGAGAGATGTATAGGGCGATGATCGGGATGACGATGGCGGCCCTTACTCGATTGTCATGGAGGCGGTCCCAGGCAATGGAGGAAGATACACAATTGACGGTCATTTCATGCGGGATCATCCGGAGATGGCAGCGTATGACTCCGGGATTAGATCACCGGGTTTGGCGGGCGATACCTACGATGTGGATGATTTCGAGCGGGAGGAGGAGGAGGTAGGGGAGGAGGAGAGGATCGATGAATTGGTAGGCGGTGAGTCTCGAGTCCGAGGATGATTATGAGGAGGAGAGGATGTCCCCTCCCGTTCACACTGTGCCAACAGGATTACCGATCGAAGAACTTCATGCAATGCCGGTGCAAGGAAGACTAACTAGAGAAGAGGATGCGGATGTTCCCCTTCCGGTTCCTTTGTTCGCTTCAAATGGGTTACAACCCTATGTTCCACCGTGATCCGCATACACGGAGACGAGTTGATGCAATTGCGGCCGATGGGCGTACCTTTTAGAGGCGTTCCCAACTACGTGGGCGTTAGCATGACCGATATGGCAGTCTGTGACACCCGCCTAGAGTTGTGCGAGCAGTCCGTGCACAATCATGAGAATGTTATCCTTTCCAAGGGATGCTTTTCAAGACATTACCCGAGCTAAAGTTGTTTATGCAAAACTATGCCGCCCACCACCACAGCCATACACAAGGTCACTCATTCGACAAGGAGGTGATGTACTATGTGGAATGCAAAAACCGCAGATCGAAAACGGTTGTATGTGGAGGGTAAATGCTCGGAAGAAGGTAGATGGCAAGTGGAAGATAACTCGAGTGGGTGCAACCCCACACATGTGCCGATAACAAGTCAAATGAGAAGCATCCTCAACTCACGGCACGATTATCCTTGCCCATCGCATATTGGGTCTTGTTGATGACAACAACGATGTTTCAATATCGCCCTGACCCAATCAATAGTCGGATTTACACAAGATAATGCCTCTTTATGGGAAGGTTTGGCGTGCTAAACGACAGCATTGCGGATCGATGGGGCGGTGGCAAGAAGCCGCATACAGGGTTCCTAGAATATTATGTGCAATGAGGCACTACAACCCCCTGGCTGAAATGATTCGTAGACAACGGGCGGTATCACTTACCGATCGAGAATCGTGAAAGTGAGACATGTGTTGAAACGCAGTGTTACGGTCCTTTTGCACGCATCGAACATGCATTTCAATATTGTCGGCCCGTCGCTCTAGTTGATGGCACCTTCCTAACGAGGGAAGTACAAGGGTGTGTTGATGATGGCGGTACCGTGTTGACCCGAGAAGCAAATAGTACCGCTGGCCTTTGCATTGGCGGAGGGAGAGTGCAATGAGTCATGGTCGTGGTTCATGTGGCATCTAAGGGTTCATGTGATTGGGGCAACCCGCAAGGTATGTATGATATCGGACGACCGTCACGGCCAGCGCCTTTGCCCGTGGCGCCTCAACTTCAGCGCCGTTGGCAAAGGCGCTACAAAGCCCGGCGCCGCAAAAAGGAAAATAAATCCAAAGTGCCTTGCAAGATGGAGTCATGGAAGTCCGGTGCATAGATATGGCCTACACAGGGAGCTCGACTTTGAACCGAAACGGTACATGGCGGAGGACAATAATAAAATCATTGGAATCAACTTAGGCGTGAAATTTTCATGTCATGCTTTCCGAGGAGAAACATAAAAATCGTTAGCCTTTTTTCCAAAAAAAACAATTAGTTCTTTCCACAAAAATTCATAGCACAAGGTTCGTACTACATGATTCGACAAAATAAGCATAAGGTTACAATAGTTCACGACATAAGGTTACAAGATTCAACATGGATCGATTCTTCACTACATATTGCCATGCAAGTATCAATTCACCGATCAACATCCGAAGCATAGCCCGAAGCAAGTCTTCGCCCGAATCACTCTCCTCCACAGAACAGAACCTCACTTTGCTCGACTAGTCCCCACCGCTCCACCTTTGGGCTGCCTTCTTCGCCTCAATCTCATCGGCAAATTGAGAAGCTATGGACCACCACTCTTCATCTTCTTGCATTTGAGTCTTCTTCGCCTCCTCATCTTGCATTTTGCGTCGCCTTCGCCTCATAAATCTCATCGACTACTTGCATCGCTTGGGACCGTAAGTCATGATCATTTTCCCGCACATCAACGACGGGGGGTGTCGTGTCTTTTTGAACCACCACGCGAGGGCGATGTCGTCCCGGATAATGTGCTCCTCGCGCCTTCACAACGGCCAGGGCATGCAATATCCGACTTGTTGCCGTCCTCACGAACTCGTGTCCTCCCCGCACGTGAGCCACCACGGGGGACTATGTCCTCCCCTCGCACATTGCCCACCACGGGGGATGACATCCTCCCACATTAGGCACCACGGGGGACTTGGTCTCCCTTATTCCTCCTCCGCTCTTGGCGTCGCTCCTTTAGCTTCTTCTTGTAAATATTAATCCCTTTCTCAAATTGTTCACCTGTTGGCGCATAACTCCCAACCTAGGGCATGGTCATCTTTGCTCCCGCCTATGGATGAGTAGGTACTCTTTGACAAGCCGATCACCATCTTCCATCTCGCTCTTGGCCTTGCATGTCTCGGCGAACTCCCTCTTGCCATAAAAAGACTCCCACAAACATTTTCTAGTGTTCTCGTTAAACGAAAACAACCATATGAGTTAGGGAACATAAGGCGTGATATTGCCTACAATGCATGAAGCAACCAACCTCATCATAATCCACCATATGGCCACAAAAATACCCTATTCCCAACTCTGCAAAGAGTCACCCCGTAGTTGGTCGGAACACCACATGGGCACTTGACAACCTCTTCCTCGAGGTTCTTTCAACCCGGCCTCGAGGGCGATGAGCTCGTTCAATCTTGAAAAGTCACCGTCATCATCCATGTTTTGGGCCTCCTTGTTGTTCAACTCGGCCTCCGCCTTGGCGACGCGTTTGTCGATTTCTTCAAATGGCCTTCTTTTGTGCTTCCTCCACCACACTCTCGAATGTGCGCCGCTCTGTACTCGTCCACAACGAAACCACCTGGTCCTCTAATCTCTGTGAACAAAAACATTCAAATATCATTCCACATAATTTAAAACATGGGAGAGCATATCATTAGGATTGTACTATTTGAACACTTACTCAAACGTAGACCATCCTCAAGGTCTTTGATGGCCTTGTACTCTTGTTCCACCTCCTTCCTTTTCCAGTACAATGCATCTTCCTCTTGCCTCTTTTTCACCCATCTTTCATGGTCCAAATTCTTTCGGCTTTTCACACCCATCTCGCAGGCAACCCTATTTTGCTCACGTCAGCGCTCGACAATGTACGAGTCAACAAGTCGACTACCCCAACGCATCTTCCGGTCCATGGCTTTATGAGCCAAGATCTCGCCGCTTCACCTTTTCCTTTCCTCGTAACTCTCCCCACTTGCATTTCCCTGCTCATAAAGATAAGAAATCAACAAGTGTTAGCGAAAATATTGTTCGATGTCATTGTCGATGCGAGGGTAAGCAGCCAACCTCAACATAGTCGCCCATATGCCCGCACCAGTAGCCTATGCCAAGCTCCGAAGGAACAAGACCATAGTTCGCTTTAACACCACATTTGCATAACACGGTTTCGCCCTCCGTAGGCTTTATTACCCTCTTCCTCTTCTTGTCTGTTTTTTAAGATCGGGCCAAAGAGACTTGGGACCCCATACGTGCTCTCTGAAATCACACTTTCGCAATCCGGGGATTCCGGTCGCTCTTGTTCCCACACGAAAATTCATCCCATTTGTCTACCACGTAATAATCTCCTCAATGGCATCGTGGCGGCGATTCTAGTCGTCGATTTGTCCAACTCCTTGTCGAAATCACTCATTGGTGGAGGGTTAGGGGAGGTGGAACCCATAAACTGAAGCGCTCATGTGCAATTCGGTACCTAATCTCATTTTTTGAACATGAGGTACCTTGGGTCAAACTTATCGTGCCCGCCAATCCAATCGGAAAAAGAAGCACCTTTCAATGTTCTCCTACAAAACATAATTTCATCAAACATGGTACTTAGCCGATAGTAACAAAAGAAAACCGACAATATCCTCGACAAATACTTACGGATATGAGCCGCACTCGTAGAAAACAACGTCGGTACCGTCTCCTGATGCCCGGATCATAAACAACGGCCCGAAAACCACAATCACGGTAGGGACCGGGGAGTTCGGAGGGACGTCGGCATCCTTGCAAGATCTATCGAGGTACAATTCGGGAGGACGACCTTTTCGGCTCCACTTCAATTTCCGATAGTCATACTCCATGCTAGTAACAAAAATTGGTGACAATTTAGCAAAGTAACCATACACCCCAAACAATAAATAAATTAATTAATCATATGGTGCACCACTAAAAATCACTAACCCTAACTTGTAAATCCAAATGGAACTAAACAACTATGAAACTAAACCTTGAATCCACAAGGAACTAATCTAATTCTCCTAAATATAAATCCCCATAGCTCAACCAAAAACATTATTCAACCAAACCCTAACCACCAACCCACCATCCTCAATCCACCGCGAAAATGAAGGAAGAGAGGAGCAATACCTTCACCGGAGCAAAGGATGGAGGAGGATTCCAAGGGGAGGCCGCCGGGAGGCCAAATCGGCGCCGGCGTCGCCCTCCCCTTCGCCTTCTTTGCCGCGGGCGGCCGGGGGCGAGAGGGAGGGAGGTTGGGAGGGAGGAAAGCCCGCCCCGCTATTTCGCTTGAGGCGGCGGGATTCAGCGCCGTTGCATGTGGCGCCTCAAGGCCCCTCCACGCCGGGCCGCCTTGAGGCGCCTCGACGGCCATGGCGCCGCCATGCATGGCGCCTCGGTGTGGAATTAAGGCGCCTTTGCCAAAGGCGCCACCAAATGTGCTAGTTCTCGGAAAAGAAATCAACCCGTGTTAATCTTGTAATTAGTTTAAAAAAAAACCAAATTAGCAAAAGATTCGATCCCATCCAGTGCGCCACCATGGCCAAACCACCTACACGCTGGCTCCACGCTGTCAAAACAGCCTCCACGGTGACAAAACTGCCCAGCCAAACCCGGCCAGGGGGTTGAGTAGCCGGTTTGGAAAAGTTTAATGTGCTGGTTAGACGGTTTTAAAAGTCATGGAAAGGAGTAGTCACAGCCCTATAGTTCAGGGGTCAAGTAAACTTTTTCCTAATAAGAAAGAACTTCATAAAATATACTAAAAATGAATGATAACACTTTTTATTTATGCTTGTTTACCTTAGCCATTTTTTGGACCGAAAGAATTTCACATGAAAGAATTACAAATTTTCCTTACTATGACGTAGTTGTGCCACACATGCTTCGACTCATATTGAAAAAATCTTAATTATTCATCCTAACCAATTCCAAGAATTCCACACTATATCCACCTTAGCTTCTTCTCTACCAATTCATTACGTCGCTCGTAACTAAAATGAACAATTGACTCGTGGGCTCACACACCCATCTTGTATCTCACGCATTCAGTGGGCCGTTAACGAGCCGTGATCTCCTAGACTATAATGGCTATGTCCGTAGCCTAGAAATAATATGATGCTTTGTCGTATGTGATGAAGAGTACATATATCCGAGATTCATGATGCAAGGGACTTCTCGTAGTGGTACAATTTACGCTTCGAGTTTATGGACCGACGTTACTGGACCGCGCCGCCTCTAAAAAAAGTAAGGGCTACTTTTTGAAAACATTTGAATAGAGGGACTTCTCGCAGTGGTAGGCTTCGAGTTTATGGGCCGACATTATTGGACCCCGCGGCCTCTAAAAAAGTAATGGCTACTTTTTCGAAACATTTAAATTTGAATATACTAATTTTCGCGCCAAGACGGTTGTTCCACTTTTAACCCTTACAAATTAGCCAATCTCTGCAGCAATGTGCAAAAATAGTCCATAGCAATCTACCAAACGAATTGACAATCATATTTTCCAAAAAAGGAGAGGATTAGGCCAGATCCAAAATGGTTACCATTCCTTCCACCTCAGTAATTTCTCAAACTATGATGGAATTAATTCCCAAAATGGGTGACCATGACCAAAAGCCACGAAAAGTAAAGCACCAATCACAGCAGGTGGTGAATGCGTTCAACAGAGAAAGAGGACGACGGCAGCATCCGCCACGAAGCAGGTGGTGGCGACGCAGGCACGCAGCAATGGAGCATCCATCCCTGTCGCACGCAACCATGGTCCTCCATTTTTTTTTTTCCTGAAAGTGCAGCCCCAGGCGTGGGCCCCACTGCGTGTACCAGTACAAGTTTCCGAGTCCACAGACAAGGAGACTCACTCCGCTCTCGCTTGGCGCTTCGAGGTCCGGGTCCTGGTCCTCGTTGGCGACTGGTCGGCGATGGCCTTCCTCCGCCGGAGCACGCTGAGCCGCTCCGCCACCACCACCGCCGTCCTCTTCGCGCTCCACCTCCTCCTCACCGCCGTCTCCGTGGCGTCCTCGCCATCGTGGTCCCTGCCGGAGCAGCAGGACGACATGCCGGCGCTGCTCCACCTCAAGCGCGCCCTCACCTCCGGTTCCGGCGCCAGCGACGTTCTCCGGCAGTGGTCGACGGAATCCGGCGGCCACCACTGCTCCCGGCCGGGGGTCACCTGCGACGCGCGTTCCGGCCGCGTCGTGGCCCTCGCGCTCCGCGGCCGCCTCGGCGGGGAGCTGTCCCCGGCGGTGGGTCGCCTCACGGAGCTCAAAGCGCTCGCCTTTCCCTCAGCGGGGCTCCGCGGCGAGATTCCTCCGCAGCTCTGGCGGCTTCAGCGCCTCCAGACGCTCAACCTCGCCGGCAACTCCCTCCGTGGCCGCCTGCCGGCCACGTTCCCGGAGAGGCTCAAAAGCTTGGACCTTTCTGGGAACCGGCTGAGCGGGGCAATCCCGCCGGCGCTGGGGAACTGCGCGGCGCTCCAGCGCCTCCGCCTGTCCTCCAGTTCGTTGACCGACCATCCCGCCGTGGATTGGGGAGCTCGCGCGGCTCCGCGTTCTCGACCTGTCCAGGAACAGGCTCACCGGCGGCGTGCTGGCAGAGTTCCACAACAACAACAAAGTGTCTGGTGAGGAGATAACTGCTGCTGCTGCTGTTAATGCTGCTGCTCCCGTGTCACCAGTTCATGTAGTTACTGCTGATTCAGTTACTGGTGTTCCTGTTCCTCCTATGCCAACAATTATCCGTGAGTTGACTGAGACAAGGCCGGGCACTTCTAATGGCAGCACCAGCAGCAGGAGCACCCACAATGGTGATGGTGGCTTGAGTATCAAAGACATTGCTGCCATAGCTTCAGCATCAGCCATTGTTGTGCTTCTGTTAGTTGCTCTGACCCTGTGCATCTGCACAAGGAAACGGCCTCAGAGAGCATCAAAGCGCTCTTTTGGGACAAGGGAAGTCAAGATTTTCGCCGATGTTGATGTTGGAGTCCCCTTGACATATGAGACTGTTGTCCGCGCCACCGGGAATTTCAATGCTAGCAACTGCATTGGCAGCGGCGGCTTTGGCGCCACATACAGAGCTGAGATTGCACCTGGAGTTCTTGTGGCAATAAAGAAGCTTGCTGTTGGGAAGCAGCATGGCGACAAGGAGTTCCAAGCAGAAGTGAGGATCCTTGGGCAATGCCGTCATCCTCATCTTGTCACTCTCGTCGGGTACTACATCAGCGAGTCGGAGATGTTTCTGATATACAACTATCTGCCTGGTGGCAACCTGGAAAGGTTCATACAAGAGAGGAGTAAGAGACCAATAAGCTGGAGAAGGCTTCACAAGATTGCTCTCGATGTTGCTAGTGCTCTTGCGTACATGCATGACGAATGTGCTCCCCGCGTTCTGCACCGGGATGTCAAGCCAAACAACATATTGCTCGACAATGAATGCAATGCCTACCTTTCTGATTTTGGATTGGCGAGGCTTCTCCGGAACTCAGAAACACATGCGACAACGAACGTTGCTGCTACTTTTGGCTATGTGGCTCCTGAGTATGCAATGACACGCCGTGTGTCTGACAAGGCAGATGTCTACAGCTACGGAGTTGTGCTGCTGGAGCTGATTTCAGACAAGAAAGCACTGGATCCATCATTTTCGCCATATGGAAATGGTTTCAACATTGTGAGCTGGGCTGTGAGGCTTATCCAGAGAGGCAGGGTTCGCGAGTTCTTCATCCAAGGCTTGTGGGAGAAGGCCCCGCATGATGATCTGGTTGAGTTCCTGAACCTGGCGGTCCAGTGCACGCAGGAGTCTCTTCCTTCTAGGCCCACAATGAAGCATGTTGTTCGACGCCTAAGGGAACTCCGCCCACCGTCTTACTAGGAAGACAGGTGCTCAACGCCTAAATACTTACCTTAGAAGAACTGATGGGCTGATTAGCTAGGTCGTCTCCCTGCCAAGCCAAGGAGGTTAGAAGCTGAGGTAAGGAGGTGCCATCAATTTTATCTCCTCAGGAGCCTCCTCTCCACCAAGTTTTACTGATGGATAACATTCTAGGTAGATGAATGCTTCCTCTAAAAAAATTGAAAAATATAGAAAAAAAAATAGTGAAAAAAAAAAACTGATGAATGCTCAACAGTTCTGCATACATAACATTTGAGCAACATTACTCTTTTCCTGCATGATTGAGAAAAAAAAGGAAAAGGGTAATGATGCTCAAATGGTATGTAGTTTCAGAACTGTTGAAACATTTGGCCTTCTGAAATCTTGTAAATATTATCAGTAAAGGTTAAAGTTTCACATGTATGGATTGATGATTGTGTTGGTATGTTAACTGTTGCTGTTTCATGGCTAGAATTGTACCTAGAACGAGGTAGGTTGCAATTTGTGACCGTGAGAATGTGATAGCAGACACTAATTGCAGATGCTGCTAGTCCTAACTGCAGACACTAATCCGCCCACCGTCTTTCTAGGAAGACAGGTGCTCAACGCCTGAATACTTACCTTAGAAGAACTGGTGGGCTGATAGCTAGTTCGTCTCCCCTGCCAAGCCAAGGGGTTAGTAGCTGCGGTAAGGAGGTGCCATCAATTTTATCTCCTCAGGAGCCTCCTCTCCACCACCAAGTTTTACTGATGGATAACATTCTAGGTAGATGAATGCTTCCTCTAAAAAAATGAAAAATATAGGAAAAAGAAAAAAAAAAAGGTGAAAAAAAAAAAAAAACTGAATGCTTCAACAGTTCTGCAACTTCATAACATTGAGCTGACATTACTCTTTTCCTGCATGATTGAGAAAAAAAGGGCAATGATGCTCAAATGGTATGTAGTTTCAGAACTGTTGAAGCATTTGGCCTTCTGAAATCTTGTAAATATTATCAGTAAAGGCTAAAGTTTCGCATGTATGGATTAATGATTGTGTTTTGGCATGTTAACTGTTGCTGTTTCATGGCTTGAATTGTACCTAGAACAAGGTAGGTTGCAATTTGTGACCGTGAGAATGTGATAGCAGGCGCTAGTCCTATCTGCAGATGCTGTTGCTGCACTCTTCCTCGCGCTGTTGCTAGCAGTTGCAGAGAATGCAGGTTGTGCTTGCTGCTGGTACTGGTAAAGAGCTGTACTGCATCTTCTCATGGCACTCTTCGCCGGCCAAGTGAGCAGCAGTCATCTGCTTCTTCCTTTGCAGGCGCCTCAGCCATTGGTTGATCCAGGCTGCACAACTCAGAACAGCCGTTCTGGTGGACGGCCGGTGTTTCAGAACAGCGAAATAGGATTTCCATCCTGCAGGCATTGTCAATCGAGTAAGATAAATCGACAGTTCAGAACATGCTTCAATCTTTTTGGGTCCTAGAAAGTAGAAACTAGACAAGCTTTGCGCGCTCAAGTCCGCGCGCTCAAGTCTTGCTTTGATATATGTCAGTGTTCATCAGCTGTTCCTCAGAAGAAAGGAACAAGCATCAGCATATCAAGTGCTTACTGGAGCCTTTTCTTGTGCTGAGATGAGGGGCTTTGATTTCGGTATTAGAGACTTTTGGCCTCCCCTAAAATTACCAAATTTTGATGAAATTCTGCTCTGGTTGAGGTATGAACCTTGCATCTCATTCCAATGCAGGAGAGGGGTTTAAGAAATACAGTATGAATGAATTGACTCTTGGCAGACAATAATGGCCCACGAGGTCTCATACTACTTACAGGAGCATCTCATTCCATAGTTCCATATAATTGGGAAGAAACTTCACAACACATACTAATATACCATCTAGAAGCATCACTTAATTGCGTTCCTAAACACCCACAGCCAGGCTCTAGTATGCAAACCGGATGACAAGCTGAAAGCTTAGCCAGCAGCTTCCTGCCTTCCTCCTGTAACATGCAACCTGAACCTGCGGCTTCTTATTCGTCACTTCCAGTTGCTGACAGTGACAACACAAGCTTTTGGTCAGTCGATCACATCTAGTACTTAAGAGGCTGCAAAACTAAGAATTAGGAAATACGAGTACTACCAAAATAGTAGCAAAAAATCTTGGCACTATCTAACACGCACCAGAAAAGAAACCACATGATGTCTGTAACATCACTAGGGACCCATCTATTTTTGGTACCAATCAGCACTGTGCATACAGTTGGGAGAAGAAAAAGGCATTTTTCAACACATGCCCTGTAGGCTATTTCACAAAGGAACCAGAAGGCATTCACATGCGAGATTCGGTAAGGGCGTCCGCAATGGTTAGCTATTTGGCTAGCTAGATGTGACGTGATAAGAAAAAAATAGGAGAGAGAGTAGTCACGGCTACAAGAAAAATAGCTAGGCTATTTCATTTGTAGCCCAAGAACATGTGAGCATGTGAGTCCAATAATATAAAATAGTCTTTGCTTTTGTCTCTCACCTCTACATCAGCAAACTACTGTACGTAGTTAGCACTAGCTATTACCAAGCAACTGGCTAATAAAATCACTTTGGAAATTATTTAATTGGTTTGGTTTTCTTGTACATCCCAATCATGTCCAGGTAAGAAGAGTTGAGTGCAGATGCATCCGGCCAAAATACGAAGATGAAGTGACAATGTTGGAGGCACATAATTCAAACTTGAATAGGAAAAACAATACTGGAGTGTTCACTTCCTGAAAAGTGAACCAAAAAAGTGCTACTCTCGTCACATCGAATATTTTTGTCGCATGCATGAGGCATTAAATATAGATAAACAAAAAAATAAATTACATAGTTTGGCTGAAAAGACGCGACGAATTTTTTGAGCCTAGTTAGTCCATGATAGGACAATAATTATCAAATACAAACGAAAAGTGCTATAGTAGCGAACCCAAAATATTTTACCAACTAAACACGTGCTGATTCTGACAGTGGATCTTCAACTGACAGCTATGTATATACACAGTACCGTCTTAAGGGGGGAAAAGTTTGCCTATGATAAGACTGCAGCTGACCAATATATCCAACAAATCAACAAATGAAAGGGCCGTTTTATATATAAAAAAAGGGACTTGTGTTGTGGCCTCTGCACGAAGGCGTTGAAAAGCATGCAACCTAGAGTACTGATCTGTTCTCTTAAGAAAACTACTGATCGGCTCATTGGAACTAGAGGCTGTGTTTAGATAGATGGAATTTGGGAAAAAATGTCACATCGAACACTGTAGCATTTTTCGTTTGTTTGTGGTAATTGTTGTCCTACTATGACCTAAGTAAGCTCAAAAGATTAGATCTCGTCGTGTACATCAAAACTATGTAATTAGTTTTTTTATTTACCTACATTTAGTGCTCCATGCACGAGATAAAAGATTTAATGTGATATGTGAATAGTGAATTTTGGAGAGAGAATGGGAGGAACTAAACACAGCCTGATGCCAAGCACCTGACAAGAAAGCATGTGCCATTAACGAAAAATGGACACCTTTACTGCAACACTCTTCTTTCACATACATTTCCAAATGAGAAATTTTTTGGGTGTGCAAGTGCAAATACAATCAGACATGAGCGAAATCGGCAACAAATGAATGCGGAGGAGGATCCTGCACCTCGGCGATGAATGCCATCCTGGACTCGCCGGCGCCGAGGATCGCTGGGCGAAGTCGGTGACGCCACGCTACGCTGGTCTAGAGGGAGGGTGACGGCCGCCGCTGGGGAAATCTTCGGCGCGCCGACCAGTCGGCGCTAACGCTGCGCGCCGACCACCCCTTGGTGGGCGGCCCACGACCCGCACGCCCCACGGTTCGCTTTCGAGGCGGCGGCGACACCGAGGCGGAGATCGCGACGACGCCGAGGCGAAAGACGGAGCCCGCGACGACGACGCGCTGAAGCCAACCGCGGTGAGTTCCGGCGGGCTAGGGTTCCGGCGAGCTCCCTCCCCTCTCTTCTTCCCCGCCAGAATCCGGCCGGCCGGCCCGGCGCGCCCATCGACACGGGCGGTGGTCGGGCGGTTCGGCCGGGCGGTGAGCGCGGCGGGGGCGCCACCACCGAAGCGGGGGCCGGGCTCATCCGGCCAGGTATGGGTAGGCGGCGGGGCGTCGAGGTCGCCCATGGCGGCGGGGGGCCGGAGCTCGGAGGCGGCGGCGGCAAAGGGCGGCTAGGGTTAGGGGTTTGCCGGGCGGGGGAGAAGAAGAGAGGGGGAGGGGAGAGGGGAGCCGCCGCCGGTGCCATAGGGTTTCCCGGAGCCCCGGCACGGGGCGTCGGGCGCGAGGAGGAAGACGATGGAGGAAGAGGAAGATGCCGGGCGGGCCTTTGGTGGGCCGGCCCGGTCCCGTGGTCGGGCGTTTGAATGCGCCCGCGCCTAGGGCGGACGGAGGAGAGCGTTTCCCAGTGGCGGCGGCCGGTTGTGAGGAGGAAGTGGAGAGTTTATGAGAGCTGGGCCGTGGTGTGTTTGCTTTTGCTGCTACTGGGCTGAGTCTGCTGGGCCAGTGTGGGCTTTAATGGAAGGAAACATGAAACGTTTTTGTTTTTTTTTTCCCAGAAGAGGAAGAACATGAAACGATTTTGACTGTTCACTAAAAAAAAAATGCCAGAGGCAAACATGAACTATAATTGGAGCACCAAACTCGTTCATAACACCCAATTCAGTCACATGACGTACTGGAAAAACTGAATGCTGGCATGTCATAATATCAAATATAAACAAAACAGTGACAGCATTTGATCCTGAATTCCTGATGACACTGAAATGAGGTCAGGATAAGCTATAATCAGCGATTCCTCAGCATCCTCAGCGATTTTACTCGAGTAGTAGTATTCGTTTGTAAGTCCCAGTCAGGGTCAATCTCTGTGATGGGAGGCTGACCAAAACGGTGCTCCCTGACGTAATGCTGCACGTCGTCAGCAATGGCAAGGCTCTCCAGGTACAAGCGAAGATCTCCATCAGGTCCTGCACATGGGACATTGTTATGTTAAACCCATAAAATCTATTAGCCACTCTTCTGTACTACTAGTACTTTACGTTCTAAGCACAATGTATTATTATTACCCAGTGCATCGTCCTTGCCGTTCTTGTAGCTGTAGGGAAAATGGCGGTATGTCGCTGCATAACAGATATGCATCAAAGGGAGACAATGCAAGTATCAAGTGTACGGTGAGCCTGCTTAGCAGTTTTCATAGACGTAGGAATGAACAAAGGAAAAAAAGCGGTACCAGATTGCGCAGAGCTTTGTAAGGGGAATCATCCACGAGGAGAGTGTTTGAAGGTGAGAACTCCCCCTGCTGCCAGGGAAGATCATCAGGCACCTCCATGTCCCACAGCTTCTTCAGCTCCACCAACACCATCGATTTGACCTTGTTTTCAAGGGTGTTCAATCCAGTACCAGTGCATTTAGACATATCCTGGCCGAATCGATCAGCACACCCGGCAAAATGAGAGAAACGAATGCATAGGAACAGGATAGGCCAAATCGATCAGTTCTCCATGCATGCAGTACTTACCCAACAGAACAACAACAGATGATCATGTTTCAGATCTTTCATCAGGATATTAAGGGCAGCCGCAACAGTTGAGCTAGCAAGCTAACTTATACACTGCCAAGTCATCCAAGAGACAGGAGTATATATTATATGAGACATCGTTCAGCGGTTTAGCTCTTCGTTTATTACGGGACCCCACATCCTGCGCTTGTGTACTGCCTCGCCGGCCGCTCTGCCCAATAGAAATGAAGAGAGACCGGGAGAGGGGAGAGACGAGTTTATCAGGAGCAAAGAAAACGGATTTTTTTAAATTTGACCTTTTTTTAAAAGAAATTTCAAATCTGTCCACGTTTTGAAAATATTTGCATGGGGTATCCCTTTTGGTCGCGCCACCCCTCCCGGCGCGACATTTGCACTTTGTCGCGCCACTGCATGTGGCGCGACGTGGGCGTCCACGCTGGCGACGCAAGTTGACCGATGCTGGCGTGGAGGCTTGTGGGACCCACCACGCCACGCGCCCGGTGCATGTGGCGCGGACAGTTCGTCGCGCGCTGATGCGACGGGCGCCGACGGGCCCGTTAGGGTTGACGACTAGGCCGCCCGCTAAAGCACGTGGGGCCGCCGTCGCGCCCGTTGCGTTGGCGCGACGGGGGCGCATATAAATGCTTCGCCGGCTTTTGTCTTCTCCCACTCTCTCACTTTACTCACTTTACCGAGGAGCTTTTAGCGGTGCGATTTTGGGACCATCTCTTCTCTTTCTCCCATCCTCCACATGGATTCCATTGCATTTGTATTTTGCTATTTGATTTTGCTTGTGTTGGCTCACATCTTCATTCATTCATGTGTAATTTGCCTAGTTAATCTTCTTTTTCTTTGGTTTAATTGTGCACTCCAACCCTAAACCCTAACTCATATCATTGTTCATGGCATTTTTAATTACATGTTTGTTAGTTTGTAGATGACTTTGATGGATTCAATGCGTATTGAATATTTGTTCATGTATTACGGTTTGTTTCCGGTTTGTGAAGAATTGTTTAGGGTTAGAAAATTTGTTCATGTTTTATGTTTTTGCCATGTATGTAGATGATTTTGAAGGATTGAATATGTTAATCTATGTTCTTGTTTTAGTGGTTTATTTAATTTGACGTTGTTAAAAAAAAAAGGTAGATTTGACAATGTATGGACATAGAAGCTTTGTTTAAAAATAGATGGATTGAATTTGGTAGTAATAGTCCTTAGATGTTTCCCACCCATGATTTCTTATTTGTTTTGCACATTTGATTTGCACACATATACGCTTTGAGCTTAAGTGTAATACTTGTCATTGTTGCTTTTGCTAGCTTTCATGGACTTGTCCTGTTAGGTGCACCATCCGGAGGACCATCATGGGAAAGGTCCATGCCCACCACCACCCGGCCGACGCCGTCCTTTGTCACTGTGGGTTGCCGGCCTTTGTGAAGCAGTCAAGGCATCCTGTCTCCGCAGGGCGTGCCTTTTTCTGTTGTCAACTACGGCGTCATCCCCCGACAGAGTTTGATTGTGGTCTAGACGGATGCACGTTCTATGAGTGGATCGATGGTGAAGAAGGGGTGAATCATTCCATTATGTTCTTTCCTTATGACCCTTCGAAGAGCGTTCCTTATGGTCAGTTTGTTCCGTGGGTGCCTCCGCCGTTGAACCCACCGAAATGACCGAAGCGGAGAAGGCTGACGCTGCACTGCACTGCACCGTCTAGAGAATCCTCCTACATGCCATTGTGGCCAGATAGCGTTCCTCCAACTTCCAAGCCAACCGGATTTGTTTACTCCATTCTACCGGTGTGGTCAGCGTGATTATGTAAGTGGTCCTATGATTGCATCTTATTTGTGTTGTCCATACTAAAACATTGCACCTCATATATTGCCTATTTCAGAGAGGTTTTCCAGCTTGTGACTTTGAGGAGTATAACTATGGGCCAAAACCTGCATGGCCTAACCAGTGGTTTCTAGAAGAATATGCAAATGGCCGCATGCCATGGCCATGCCTTAGTCTTCCTGACAAGAAGTGCAAGTGTGGCATCAAGGCCCGCGAAGGAGTTGTTCCATCTGAGTTTGGGATTGGTTACTACTTTGTGGCAATGTTTACGGAGGGCCAAATGAGTTCTTTGTGAGTTTACCGAAATTGTTGTTTACATGCTTTTTTTTTTTTTGCTAATGTTTGTTTTTGTTTCCCTTTTAGGCTGGAAAGACTTGCGATTGGGAGGATTTCCTGGTCGTGGTGGGGTGATCGCGAATGCATGTAATCCCCAATACAACTCCCCTCTAGAGAAGAAAAGGATGATTTTGAGAAGACAAAAGTTGAAGAAAGAAGTGAGGAGGAAGGGTGGTGTCGCCTTGCCCGTTATGACACATGGAACAGGCTCCCTGATGACTTTTGTAAAGCTAAAGGAAGGAAAATGAGTGGTTTCAATACCCTGTTTATAGGCAACGAGCTCCTTCAATATTGGCGGGAAAACAAGGAACACTATGATCGCCGCGAAGAGGAAGGAGTAAGATTAAGTAGGGAACATGAGTTTATTAGGGAACAAGAACGTGCCCGTAATCCGTGGAAACGCGAGCTTTGTGAGCATTCCATTGAAAAACTTCTTTCGACCAATTCATAGTGTTGGAAGATGTTGAAATTTTGACATGTTTGTTTTTCATAGTTCCTTCACCACCACATGAGGACGAGGACAAGGCTAACGAGGGGGCGAGGGCAAGGCCATTGACGACGAGGACAAGGAGAAGGCCGACAGCCCCTGGTCTCCATGGCCACTAGACGACAATGACTACTATTACGATGATGATTGGAATGATCATTACAGGGATAACGAGGATTTCGGCTGGCCATGACTTAGCTATGCGTCTTTTGTGCAACGACCCATGGGTTGCCATTTTCAACACTTTTGTTGGAACCATGAAGTGGATGATGCATGGACCCTTTAATTGTTCTTGAACCACTTGTGTAACCTATTGTAGTGACGCCTACGAAGTTATGACTATGTGATGCATGCGAAGTTATGGCTATGTGTTGCCATTTGAGACCTTCTACTTCATGTATGTTTGCAAAATATTCCAAGTAATGGCAATGACTCTATTTTTTTTTATCGACCACTTATGTTCTTCGATTCATGGTTCAATACAAATGTCGACAACATTGTTCAAAACATGTTTCAATACAACTAGAAGACAACATAGTTCGCTACATGGTTGATTACAAATAGAAGACAATATTGTTCCATACATATTGCAATTCAAGTAACAAATGAACGCCGCACATCGGGAATCAAAAACATAGCACGGAAGCAAATCATCATCCGAGTCCCAATCCTCCACCGAAACTTCATTGGTTTGACTATCTGCTTGGTTGCTACAGTGTAGCCTCAATGCGCAGCGCTACCTTTGTAGCCCGGGACCGTAACTCCTCGTCATCGGCCTTTTGTGACTTCATCTCCTCCTCAACAAAGATCTACAACTAGTGTAGCCTCGGACCAAAACTTTGTAGCCTCGGACCAAAACTCTTCCTCACTTGTCCTCCCGCACGCCCAGAGGCACAATGGGGATAGTGTCGAGGGCATGTAATATCCGATTTGTTCAGTTCTCACTTGAGGGCATGTCGGCGACGACACCACGGGGGACAGTGTCCTCCCGCACTTGAGCCACCATGGGGGCAGGCTCTTGCTCGGGGACTTGCAAGCCCGCCTCGGCCGAGGGCTATTAGCTCCTCCAATCTTGAAAAGTCCTCCCCGCACTTGAGCCACCACGGGGGCACGTCCTCCCGCACGTTGCTCATCCGCTCTTCATGTCGCTCTTGTAGCGTTTTTCTTGAAAAGTTCAATCCCTTTGTCATACTTGTTCGAGGTTGGGCGCGTGACACCCGGCTCGGGCGTTGGTTGACGCGCTCACGCCCTACGGATGTCTAGGTACTGCGTTGACAAGACGATTCCCACCCCATCTCCCGCCCAATCCGGCGCTTCGCCTTCATAGTGTCGATGAACTCCCGCTTTCCTTCATAACACTCCCATAAACATTTTCTAGTGCTCGTGAAATGAAAGAAATCCATATAAGGTAGTGAACATAAAGTATGATATTGCCTAGAATGCGGTATCGAACCAACCTCATCATAATCCACCATCTGTCCGCACCAATATCCTATTCCAAACTCTGAAAGGACCAGTCCATAGTTCGCTTGAACACCACATTTGCAAAGGACTCGGTCTTTCTCGAGGGCTTGCAAGCCAGCCTCGGCTAGGGCTATTAGATCATCCAATCTTGAAAAGTCGCCGTCATCATCCTTGTTCCGGGCCTCCTTGTTATTCAACTCCGGCCTCTGGGGCGATGCGCTTGTCTATTTCTTCAACGGCCTTCTTTTGCGCTTGCTCGACCACAATTTGAATATGCCGTGCTCAGTACTCGTCCACAAGGAAACCACCCGGTCCCCTAATCTCTGTGAGCAAAAACATTCAAATATGAATCCACATAATTTGAAATGAAAAAACATATCGTTAGGAATGTGCTATTTGAACACTTACTCAAACGTAGACCATCCTCAAGTTCTTTGATGGCCTTGTACTCTTGTTCCTCCTCCCTCCTTTTCCACCACAATGCATCTTCCTCTTCCATCCTTTTCTTGCTTCTTTCATGCTCTAATTTCTCTCGGCTTTTAACACCTCGCATGCGCCAAGCAAGCGAGCGTTGCTCACGCCTATGCATGTCAGTGCGAGTCAACAAGCTGACTACCCCAACCCATCTTCCGATCCATGGTTCTCTTCACCAAGATTGTGTGCTTCACCTCATCCTCTCCCTCGTAACTAACCCACTTGCATTTCCCGGTGCTCGTTAAAGATAAGAAACCCACAAGAGTTAGCTAAAATAGCCTATTCCAAACTCTGTCATATCCGGGGGTTACCAACATACCTCCACATAGTCGTCCATATGCCCGCATCAGTAGCCTATGCCAAGCTCTGAAGGAACAAGACCGTAGTTCGCTTTAACACCACATTTGCATAACACAGGTTCGTACTCCCTATATTTTACCATCTTCCTCTTCTTCTCTTCTTTTGTCTCCGGCCAAAGAGACTTGGGACCCCATAGGTGCTCTCTAAAAAACACTTGGGAATCCGGGGATTCCGGGCCGCTCTTGTTCCCGCATGAAAATTCATCCCATTTGTCTACCACAGCCTGATCTCCGCAATGGCATCGTGGCGGCGATTCTAGTCGACGATATTTCTCGACCTCCTTCTCGAAATCAGTCATTGGTTGAAAGGTCCTAATGGCTAGAGGGGGGTGAATAGCGTATTAAAAATTCTACAAACAACACTAAGCAAAGTTTTGTTAGTAAATAAGACAGTAGCACAAAAGCAAATGCTTCAAGCTAATTACGCAAGCCTCCTAACAATTCTAGCAAATCTAATATCACTAATCACAAGCAATGACTAGGTTGCTAAGTTACTCCTAGGTGGACAAGTATTTCTAACTAATTCTACCACTAGGAGCTAACAAGACTAAGCTAACTACTCAACTAAGCACCCTAACAAGATATACTACGAAGTAATGTAAAGGAGTGCTAGAATACAATACCACCGGTGTAGTGTCGAGGTTGTAGCCAATCACCGTGATCACCGAGAAATCTCCAACGAGCAAGAACAAGTGACACGATGTTTTTTTTTTTTCACCGGGTTCACGTGCTTGCCGAAGACGCTAGTCCCCGTTGTGGCGACACACTCACTTGACGGATGCTAAGCTTAATGGCCAATGCCAAATCCCCGGTGGGAGCTCAAGCAACCGAACACAAGAGAGGGTCCAACAAGCCACGAGCAATCCACTAGTGATGCCTTTCGCGTACCTCCCGCGGGGGGTAAGGCTCAACCCCTCACAATCACCACCCCGGTGTGGCCTCGAACAAGCTCCAATCGAGCTCAACACCGCCTCTTGCTCCAAGCTGCTAGGGAACCGGGCAAATTCCCAAGATAACAAGAATCCAGCGGCTTCTCCAAGGATGAAGTGCTTCTAAATGCAACCGATGCAAGCAATGCACTTCTATCTCTCTCAATCTCACCAAGAATCTGAATTAGTGATGAGGAGATGAGTGGAGAGGAGTCTCAAATGCTCACAAGCAAGTTAGAGTGTTCAAATGTGCAAGAGAGAGGGCTAGGAACTGGCCATCCAAGTATATATAGCCCACCTCACGAAAATAGAGCCGTTGCTCTAAAAAAAAATTGCCTTCGCAGGTGCACGGGCGCACCCACCGGAACCACCACCGGTCCGTCGGGTCCGTGCGTGCTTCCGATCACAAGCGACAAGCTTCGCCCCACGGTGACTCCTTCCTTCGTGCGTCCGGTGTATGCTTCGGTGCCCGGCGTCGGTGCAAAAACCGAGTCGAGCCCAAAACAAGCTTATCGGATCCTCCCACGGACCCGACCACCACACGGAGCCACCGGTGTGTGCGTCGGTCGCGGTGTCGAGGGTCCGTCTTTGCGTCCGGTGCTCTTTTCCAGCTTGTTCTTCATCTTTGTGTTGCCCTTTGCTTCTTCCTTGCTTAGCCTCTTGCCATATGTTGCCAACATGTCCAAGATGATCACGTTATCATGCATGTTAGCTCGTCGATAAGTTAGGCAAGATCGAAGTTAGTGCTCTCATTGTCCTAAATGCAATATGCAAGTCAATTGGACCTAGAAGCACTTCACCAAAGGATTGTCATGGCATCCCCTCTTGATAGTCGGCTATCTATCCTATAATGTGATCACACGCTCTAACGTGTCTTGATCACCGAAAGGAAAACCCTATCAAGTATACCTTCGCCTTGATCTCCCGGGTTCCTCTCAAGCCGATGTTCGAGCTTGACGATCCACCATGTCCATCATCATCGTCCATGTTCATGATCATCATGCTCCTTGTCATCCATCTAATCCTATCTCATAGTCATCACTTAGAGCAAAGGATTAGTCCACAAGTGTGTCATCAATTTCCAAAACCAAACATGAGATTTCATTGGTGGAGGGTCAGGGGGAGGTGGAACCCATCTCTTGAAGCGCTCATGTTCAGTTTGGTTCCTTGGGTCAAACTTATCAGGCCCGTCAATCCACTGAAAAAAGAAGCACCTTTCATGGCACCTTTCATGGTCCTACAGAACATAATTTCGGACAATTACGAGGTGACGCTTAAAACAGTAGATAAACGTACAATATCCACACAATTTACTTACATTAAATGACCCGCATTCGTAGAAGCAACGTCGCATTTGTCTCCGGATGCCTAGGCGGGAAACAACGACCGGCCTTCCACGGTCACAGTTAGGGATAGGGAGGTGCGGAGGCACGTCGACATCCTTGCTAGAAACATCGGGGTAAAATTCGGAGGTAGACCCTTTTCTTCCCACTTCATTTTGCGATACATATACATAGACATCGGGCTAACAAGAAAAAGAGACTAAATTGTGAAAACAATCGAACCACGTGAATTGAGCGAACCAAACAAGCATGTTGACTTTGTATAACTAGATTCCACTAATTAATAGTGAACTGAACATGCTATTGCAAGAGGATGAGCAATTGATCCAACCAAACAAGCATGTTGAGCAAATCAAACCACGTGACTTTGTACAATCAAACACACATATAACCACGTGACATGCTAATTCACAATATAAATAAATCGATCCTACCAATTGAAAGAATAAAAATAAATCGATATCTCTCACCTAAATCCAATTGCAAGAGGATGAGGAAGGAGGCGGGCGGCCGGCACCACCGTGGGGCGGTGTGGGGGCGGCGAGGGGGTTGGGGCGGTGGTCGGCGGCCGTTGTTGGGGCGGCGTGGGGCGGCGGGGCGGGGGGGCTTGGGCGGGCCGGGGCGGTGGAGGGCGGGTGGGGGGCGTTTGGGGTGGTGGGGGCGGGTGGGGACCTCCCGGTGTCGTGGCCCGCGTCGGCGGCGGACCCTAGAAAAACAAGCTGAGCGAATGAGGGCGAGGAAGAAGAAGCCGCGGCTATTTACACGACGTCGCACCGAATCCGTGGGGCGTGATGCGTCCGTCGGCGCCATGCGCATCGGCGCCGGCAGACATGCGCCCCGCACGCCGCGGACGGGACCGAGCGAGCCATCGCGCCATGGCGGGTGGTGCGACTCGTCGCGCCATGAGATACTAAACAATAGTTTGTACCGGTGACATCGACCATTGGCCCGTCGCGCCGAGAGATCTGGCGCGACAGGTCGCGCCTCCTTATATGGCATGACAAGTCGTGACACGTGGCTTCCGCAGCGTACACGGATGTCGCGCCGTCGTACGTGGCGTGACTCATCGCGCCATGGAAGCCAAAACACCAGTTTGTACTGGTGACGTTGACCTTCAACCTGTCGCACCGACTTAGGGCGCGACACGCCACGCCACTTTCAAGGCGCGGCGAACGCTCCTCTGTGCCTCCCACTTATGCTTGTGCAAATGACCCCCGCGTCGTGCCTATTCGTGGCGCGACGACACTATGCAAATGACTGTCGCGCCACATCAGGTGGCGCGACGTGCAGTTTTGTATTTTTTTTGCATTTGTTCATTGCAACTCACATAGTTTTCATCACATTTGCACATAAGACATATCACATTATACATCACATAGTTTTATCACATTTGCACATAATATGACATATCACATAGTTCATGCACAAACATAATATCACATATTGCATAGTCCACACTTGCATAGGTTCAAAGTCCACACACAGTTTTCAAATCCATAGTTTCCACATAGTGCACACATGCATAGGTTCAAAGTCCACACATAGTCCACATGACTAGGTTGCACGCCTCATGGGTGTGGGGTGTAGGGTTCTCTAGTATGACGCGGACGGCCCGGATGTGTTGGTAGGATATTTGGCGTGCCGACGTCGGAGCGGTCTTTGGCATGGCGTTTTGGCTGCCGTCGGCGTCTCCCTTGTGGAGAGCTTTGCGATTCCCCCTACAAAACAAGGTTGCAAATATGTTCATATATGGTGCAAATGTACTATTGTGTCCTAATTGTCAGCAAGGTTTGAGAAAAACCTGAGTTTGGGTGAAGTCAGGAGCATCAAACAGTTGAGAAGAACCAAGAACCTCGTGGCCATACGATGGATCACGGCTGTCTTCATGGCTTGTTTCCTCGGAGGTTTCTTGTACATCTACCAATTTTCCCCTAGAACGGTGTCTTGAATGGGAGCCCTCTCCTCCGTTACGCACAGGCATTTGTACATCTTCGGCTCTGAAGCAGCTCAACTTGCGAGCCAGGCGACGTGTAAATGTCATCACTTTCTGCAAGCATATTCAGTGAGAAGGGTAACTTAGTGTATCATCATTGCTAACAAAATCAAGCGGTCATGGACTAAGCTGGGACGTGTACTACCTCTATAAATTCTTGAAGGTCACTACCTTCTTGGCCCCCTGCACGCCCAAGGTATGCTCTGGCTTCATTTGAAAGGTAAGCTAGCTGTGTGGTCTACGTAAAGAGCACCGTTAAAAGTATAATTCCAATGTACCTTTCTTACCTTACAATTTGTAAAGGAAATGAAGTGCTTACCACGTAGTTATCAAGAGGAGCTCTCTCGGGCTGGCGGCCTTGTCTTGTTATCTCATCATAGGGGTCTTCTTGGTCGCTCTCTCCTTCGTATATTGGAATCACCGATGTGGGAGGGTGGATATGGACTCTACTGGAGCGGTGCAAGTACTTGAGTTACTCACGGTACTCTCTGGCCACAGAACGAGGACCACTTTCATGGTACACCCTCTCAGCACTCATCCACTGGGCCACATATGAGTTATGGATGGCGAGCCAGTCGTTGCCGCCACCAAACCTTCTCTTCCTCGATAATCTACAACAGAGCCATAGTTATTTTACACATTACAAGTACAAGGAAGGCATTGAAGGCAATGCAATGTGAAGTGACTTACTCGTGCAATGCTTCGGTCATCGCCCCGTGCTGTACAGGAAATTCCTGTTTCTGGCCAAACTATTTCATGACTCTTATGGGCATATGGTGCTCGACAACATAGTACAAGATCATGGGGGTATTGGATCGCCACAGCAGCTTGTCATCTTCACTTCTAGGGGGAACATTCAAGGCCTAAACTTCAACACGTTCATATGGAGTCCATTCAACCTGCAAAAACTCACATTTAGACTACTAACTGGTATGCCTTCAATACAATATGTATGGAACCATGCCCTACTTGATTTGGAGTCAACAGATCCAAATCATTGGAGTACTTAGAGTACCGCAGATCCGGACCACCCTTGACGCACTTAGTTCTGTGCCAAAGGTAGCACAAGGGGGCCCGACAGTTACCATGTGGCCATGGCTGCGAAACCAAATGAGAGGCAAGTTATGTGAATAACTACATAGTGGCACACATATGACAACTTGAATATCAGAACATGTATGGCTAACTTACATCAACAGGGCTTCTGTGGTTCCTCCCAACCGGTATGCACTCCCAAATCCAAATCTGAAGTAGGTAGACGCAGCCACCAATGCTGGATGAATCTTTGGCCCTCCTACATCCTTCACACAGCTACCGATACAACCATGCGAGCGTAGCAGACCCCCAACTATACAGGGCGATGTTCTCCCAAGGCTCCATTAGCTGTGTTCCCGGAAGCGTCCGGGAGAAGAAAGGAACCCACCAAGTGCCATAGCCACACCTTAGCATACCTCTCGACCTGTTCGTCATTGGCGTTGTTAGGGCACCTATTGAAGTGTGTCTTGACCCAACTGGACTTCACACCCGAGGTCTTGTGCTCCCTCTTTCCTTCTTCAGGTTCAGGTGGGTGGAGGCCGGTGAACTGGAACACCAAGTCCTTCCAGTTCTCTGTGTTGATGGTGCCTCGCCACGCCGTGCAGACCACTTTCGCAGCCCCAAAATGTAGTCCACATCCTGCAGTGACACGATCAACTCTCCACACGGTAGGTGGAATGAACGCGTCTCTGGACGCCATCGGTCGACGAAGGCGGTGAGCAATGGCCCGTCCATCTTAGGGAGGCCCGCGACAATGGCTCGAGCAAGGCTTAGAAAGCCCGCTCTAGCTAGGTACGGGGCGTAGCGCTCATCCCAATCCAGTGGATGGTGAGTGCGGGGATGCAACGGATTCAGAACCTGCATTAATTGAAACAATGTCAACTTTCAACATGAGCACGGCATAATTGTTTGAAAAATATAGACATGGGGATCACTCGCCTTGCCCTGGTCAGCCAACAAGTGCGCTCGGTGGTCCTTGTCATAGCAGGTGTCAAGCAGCGGGTACTGTGGATGGGGCGCCATCCTGAAAAAGACCAAAAAAAAAAAAACAAGATCAGTAATGAGACATGAATTCGTAATAATGTATATTGAAACAACAAAACTTGAAGAAATGTAGACATGACAACAATTATGAACGAAATGTAGACATCACAACAATTATGAACAACTCAAAAAAACCTATGTACCTAAACACGATCATGAGTGGCAGCTGTGTGACCAGTTTTGTGGCATTTAGAGCACCAGACTTGAGCCGGGGCCTCATCAAAGTCTCCAAAACCATACTTATCGCGACCATAGCCATTGGAATCTTCCATAACTCCTCGAAAGCGCTTTTTCTTCCTTCTACCAACCTTTGTCTTTTCTAGTTCTGTGTCAGAGACATAATCCAATCCATAGTATGGAGGCCATTGTGTAGGATCTAGGTACGGCTCAAAGCTGGATTCCCACACTTTGAGGGTGTTTGATGTGAGATAGAATGGAGACATAAACATGTGATATTCATGGTCTAGACCCCTGTATTTACAAGCTATGATGACATGCGAACAAGGCACATGAAAAAGCTGTGGAATGTGTTGGTATTTGATAAGCCTACAGAAATATTTATAATTTGTATAATCCGCAAGCGAACGGATACCGGTGAGCACTTAACCCGGGAGAGGCTTTTAATATCAAATCCACAGGGAAACGGGTGAGGGAGACTACGATCTAATCTTAACCTAGAG
>JADLZK010001566.1:0-146056 GCA_015847255.1 Hyparrhenia diplandra | reverse complement strand
ATCTCGTCAGATTTCAGTGGCTAGCTTGTGCAAGAAACATAACAGCATGTCCCTGACAATATACTCTGGTAGTAAGGTTTGTCTCCAAAATCCAAATGACAGAGAAGTCCCCTGAGCACACATGCAAGTTCCACTTCATCTAGCAGCACTAGTGATCCTTTTCAGGGGAACTCAATGAGTCCGGGAGGGGCACAAATTGCAGCTGCGTGATGATTTACGGGATGAGCTTCTTTCAGTTGGGCGATATCTCGAGACATCAACATTGCACATTTGCACTTCTTTTTAGTTCCAATGGATGGCTGGCAACTAGATTTATTAGGTCTACTTAGTCCGAACTTTACATCCATTTTGTTTTTCCATGTATTTGGTGTTAAGTTGGAACTTTCTTTTTAGTTTGTGTGCTAATAATTCGCTTGATTCTATCGGTTGATAGATAAAGCATTAAAGCCAGATATAAACTATATTTTATTTTATTTATTTATTTTTAAAAAAACAGCACAGTGATCGCATGAATAATTTTTTTCTTTCTCTCTTCGTCCAATGGCTGTTTCAGGGAGGCAGCGTTCAGGTGTTCCATTTCAGTGGGCAGTGGCCATTACCAAAAAGGAGGCAAAAAGCTATCAAAGCCGAATCCATCCATCTCTGAGACTGAGGTCTGTCTTATCTGAGCCCGAGAAGAGCCGCCCGGAGTGCTCGATGATGTCCATGATGGCTTGGCTGTTGGCTGCCATATTCCCTGCCATCCACGGGCAACCACTGAAACACTGCGGATATGTAGTAGATCCTCTTGTCGCGTGGGACAAACAATTGGCACTAGTAGACCGGACCAGGGTGCGTCGGATTCGTCTGTGCTGTGCTGATCGATTCAAGTGCCTGGGGGTTTGTGCATTGACCTCTATCCGGCGGAAGCCTAAAAATCAAAAAGTAATGGAACAAATTTCTCCAGCGCATTTGCAAGTCGTAGCTGATCAATTAGTCGCCATGCCTCTTTGACGTGTTGGCGAATGAAGTAGCTTCAGGAGTCTAGGAGGCCTCATGGACAATCTACAGTCACTGGGACATGCTTGGCAACCAGTAAAATGGGAGCTAAGGTGTTTGCACTGGGGCATGCTTTGCTTACTAGTATCAATCAGAATTACCTCTCGGTGGACCTTGGTGATAGACAAATAATAACTGCCTTTCCGTGGATTGATGGAGTGTTTGAGCATACCGAAAAGATGTAGGAACCTGAAGAACCTGCACAGCTCCAAGGCCACACGCTCCCAAACAAAAAAATGGAGATCGATTTCCACGTGTTTGGTCCTTTGGTGATGAACTGGATTTATTGACAAACACACGGCATTGATGTTGTCACAATATATAAGAGTAGCATGTGCTAAAGGGCAACGAAGCTCGCCCAAGACTTGAGGAATCCAACAAACCTCAGCCACGACATTAGCAACACACCTCGTATTCGGCCTCAGGACACCGTGAGACACTGTGTTGGTGCTTGAACGACCGTGATATAAGATTATCACCAAGAAACACACAATACACAGAAGTAGAGCGGCGGGTGTCGGGCGTAGCCTACCCAATCGATATCTGAGTAGATGATTGTGAGACCGGCCCATGGGCCAAGTTGGCCACAGACCAAATTCACGCTATCAGTAGTGCAATTGGAGCAACCAAACTTTTAGTACCACATTGGAAGTTTTGGAAGAGAGCTTAAAAGCCTAAGCTCGGGAGCCTATTAACTCTGGATCGATCCTTTTGCGTCGGCGACGAAAAGTGCAAGAGTTAATTAGCGCTATGTGGTCCATTCAACGCGGCGAAATGATGCTTTAAATTCGGCCATCCCGATTAGGGGCATAAAATGGTATTTAGACCAGACATGACCTAGATGACGACTTTCTTGTGAACAAAAAAGAAGCGGTAGCTGATTTTGCTAGGGCAATGCAAGTCGCAAAGGTGGTCTTCTTCCACAAGAAGGACACGGCGGCCTTCTTGTTGACTAGCTAGCTGTGCGTACGGTATGTGTTATGCTCGATCGTACGATGAGCAGCACAATCACATTGTTAACAAGTAACACAAGCATGCATCCCTATTAATTTGCTAAGCTGAGCTGTGCACAGAAAGTTCATCTGAGACTGGTCTCTGATCGGATTGCTTGTTTAACTGACCACCCCAACGCGGAGACATTATGAATTGATTGATAGCAGGCAACCAATTAGCCACATGCGTGCGTCATGATGCATACGTCAAACTTCATGCCTAACTCTCGCGGTTTCACAGGCGTATGGATCGGAGCTCGGAAAAGTTGCGTATGGCTTCATAGAGGGCATGGCAAATAGGCCGAGGAGCTGGTAAATACGCATCGTGAGCCAAGAGAGTTGATCGCAGGGATCGGAGCTCGAAAAAGTTGCGTATGGCTTCATAGAGGGCATGGCAAATAGGCCGAGGAGCTGGTGGTAAATACGCACGTGAGCCAAGAGAGTTGATCGCAGGTGTCCTATATGGGTAAGTTGGTTCGACGAGGACGCGAAAGTGGATAAGCAAGAGAGTACGTCGTGAGCCAAGAGAGTTGATCGCAGGGATCGGGGAGCTCGGAAAAAGTTGCGATGGCTTCATAGAGGGCATGGCAAATAGGCCGAGGAGCTGGTAAATACGCATCATGAGCCAAGAGTTGATCGCGGGGTGTCCCGTATGGGTAAGTTGGTTCGACGAGGACGCCGAAAGTGGATAAGCAAGAGAGTTTAATTAGCGGTGTCCCGTATGGGTAAGTTGGTTCGACGAGGACATCGGAGTCCTTTGAGGGTGGGGTGGATGTGAGACCCGAAAGCAAAGAGACCTGAGTGGATCTTAGCCGTCGTCCCGGTTAGGGCGCATAAAAGATCAACCGTTGGTCAGTCTTGAGCGGACAATTTGGAATGAATCTCAATTCGAGTTTGCAAGGACTGCAAAATGATATATTGCACGATGACATATTATTCATCGAGTTGTCACATTGAGAAGCCCGAAAAACAATCGAACACCTGAAAGCGGTATGAAGATCGCGGGGTCTGTTTGAGACCATAGAGAGATTTTGTTGAGCTTATACACATAATTAGGACGAGCCGGATCAACAAACCAGGAGGTTGTTGGCAATAAACAGTTTCATTTAGAGAGACGCAAAATGCATTTTGACGTCCAATAGATAAATAGGCCAATCACCGGAGACAGTGAGCGACAATACCGTGTGAATGGTGGCGGGCTTGACAAGGTTTCATCATAATCAAGTGTTGAGAAATCCATGTAGACCAAAGGTTTCATCATGTACCACAGGACCGAAGATTTCATCATATTCAAGACCGCTGAAACATTCATTGTCTATAGGTTAGGTTGTTTTATGATCTCATCCAAAAATTTCATGTCCACAACAGAGTCCATTTGGTTTTGAGGAAAAAAAACGAACATATCCAAAAAAAAAAGGATAGAATACATCTGAGGACACGTTTCCAGGTATATGCATCTAGAAATTGTCAATTGTTTTATCTCCCAAATGAGATACTCCCTCTCTCCTGTATCCAACCACTCAAAATCTGTTCCAATTATAAGGGGTCTATAGATAAATCCTAGACAAATTACAAATCAGTTAAAAAAAGATAGCATCGAAATGCATGCCTACCATTAATGTTAATCACCATATGTCCTAGAATTCCTAGGATACTTTTTCTAGACTTTAAACTGTGTGTGGATGTGTGGAACCATAATACAAGCTCATCTATTTATGGTGAATGTTTCAAATATTTTTCAGAACTCCTATATATTATGAGTTTAAGTTTTCAGGTTATGGTGAGTCGATTTCTAGCATCTGAAAAAAAAACAGATTGGTTTGTTCCGTTAAGTGACCCAAAACTGCAGGTGGATTCTAGACAGTTGCTGCATGAAACAAAAAGTGAAAAAGGATATAGAATTTGCTACCACCAGACCTGCATGCAAGTGAACAAAGATTATTAACACATTCTTCTCAGAGTGTACATTATCGGTAAATAAAAATCTTTTGGAGGTCAGGATAAACGAGGTATATCTGAAATATCAGACCAAATTCAAACAAACTGTATATAAATCTCAAGTTCAAACAAAACTTAAACATGAGTTTATATACACTCTGAAATATTGGCATGTTTGGACCAAAAGAAAAGAAAAATCCCTGATTCTTAATGAAAACAAAGAAAGAATATGCAGCTAGAGGTCAAAGCAACATGAACCAATTTCCCCCATAAGAAAAAGGAAATGGTGCTCCAACACTTCAATTTCCAACATTCACTCTTGTATGCTTATGAAAAAAATCTGGGTAAGACAGCGCTGAAAAGCCATTTCTGTTTAGTATCCATATGTGAAGACTGACGAGAGTCAAGAACCATTTTATTTCCTGAAAACCTGAACTATGTTCATTTCTCTTCTAATCCAGTACAATGTATCCCAAGGAAGGGCATTGTTTTGTAACGCTAAAAGGATTGAATCTTACGGCCCACCACCATCATGAAGAGAACAAATAGACAAAACAAAAGAATAGAGGAAAAGAAAAAAAAAAATGCCCCCATTCTCATCAGGAATTTGCAACCATCTAGCTGCCGAGAGCACCTCCTACTATGAAAGGCAATTAAGCAGCCCATCTTGAACCTTTGCCTCACTACTTGCTAAGCCCAAATGGCCAGAGACGCCATGGACATGGCACCTAGGAACAAGGCAATGTATGAGCCGACTTGAAGCCTCAGGTTACAGCTCATCCTCTTACTGAGGAAATCAGCTGCAATGAGGTCCACCAAAGCCATGTAGATCAGAATACCAGCCGATATGGAATCCAGAATGCCCTCTACCACAAGTGCCCTCGGGCTGTTGGGGTTGTAGAAACGACGCGATACCTGCCCCCCACGGTGATCCCAGCAGGCGTTGTGATAGCGAAGAAGAAGGCCATAAGGAGTTGAGAGAAACTCTTGAACTGAGCCTGCATTTTGTTGGGCAATGAACAGAGCACCACAAACACAATCATATCTGCTTCAAATGTTGCGCTCAAAAAAAATCCTTGCTTCAAATGAACATTTGTTGATCCAAATCAAAAAAAAAAGTAATAGATATTAACCTCAGAAATGCAGCCACCCAATGCAAAAGCCCTCAAAAAACTGGTGGAAGGAGAGGGCAGCGACTAGAGGCTTGATGGTGCAAGGGTTCTGTGAGACGCCCAAAGATAGCCCGATGATCACCGAGTGCGATACAATCCCAAGCTCAAGAATCTAGTAGAGAAAATAGCATATGGTTATTCACCATCTTGTGGATATGAAGCAAGCTACCACATTTCATATCTACGGTCGCCATACTAGTTACAAGAAAACCTAAAGAAATCAGCTAAGGAATAGCTGACACCTTGCATGAGAGTGATTTCACAGTATTTACTGATACAATATCATTACTTGGGGGCAAGAAGCTAGAACACCTTTTAAGAGCATGAATGAATGCAGTTTCATAATACTCTTGGCAACATGGATTGATTAATTAGTTATTACCAATTTACCATTAGCTGAGCAATAGGTAATTGAACATTGCTTGGTGTTATAAATCCTGATTGTGTCTTTTGGGTCGTCGTTGTACTAATTAACTTGTGGTGTTCCCTTCAATGACCATGCTACAGATTCTTTTTTAAAAAAAATAGCGGTGCCTGCTGATCATACAGTAGGACTGATAATGCTGTTTGACTCTCTAGTAACAAAATGTAACATGCCTTTTGAAGTCAGTCAGGCATTGAGCATGTATAATCATTTGATCGCGCAATTGGAATATGTATTTCTGTTGTGTGTTTCGAGAAGCGAGTTGATTTTGTTAGATTAGAAACGTACCTGTGAGACAACCACATGACGAGCTTGGGACGGCTCCTCGTCTTGCCCATCGCTACCATCATGGCATGAGCCGATGCCATGGGCGAGGCTATGCCTGTGTGACGCGGCGTGCGCGCGCATCCCGACGATGTGCATGGGGTCCTTGTGGCCTCCCCCCCTATGCCGCTGCCCACGCTCCCCATGAGCGCGCTGTACCCGATGCCGCTGCCAATGCTCCCCATGAGCGCGCTGCCTTCTCCCCTATGCCGCTGGCAACGCTGCCCACGAGCGCGCCACCGTCTCTCCCTATGCCGCTGGCAACGCTGCCCCGAGCGCGCCGCCATCCTCCAGCAGCGCCGCGGTCACGTCGTGGCCGCTGGCATTGGCGTCGGCGTCGGCGTCGGCGTCGGCGGAGTGCTGCTTGCTCTCGTACATGTGCGTGCCGACGAAGTCGAAGACGAGCGTGGCGAGCGCGGCGAGCATGGCGACGAAGCCCGGGAACGGGAAGCCGCCACGGCGTGGCGGGGAGGCAGGGGTCCGTGAGCGCCTCGTCCGCGTCGTGCAGCATGTGGACGAAGCCCGTGGCCAGGATCACCCCGGCCGCGAACGCCTTGACGAGCACGAACGCACCGTCGGCGTAGTCGGAGGGCCCCGCCCGCGGCGGCAGCGGCGGCCGACGAGCGGGATCGCGACGCCGGTCGCGCCGGAGACGAGTATGGCCGCCACGGCCACCATCTTGAGCCCCAGCGCTGCCGCCTCGTCGCGGCACTCCGCGTCATCGGCGCCGCCCGACGCGCCGCAGCTCGCCGTGGAGACCGACGCCGCCGCCGCCACCAACAGAGAGAGACATGCACGCACGCAACCGCATGCCGCGTCAAAATCACACAACGACGACCACGAGAGAGAGAGGATTCAGAAGTTCTTACCTGCGGCTATCTGCTGCAGGTGCGTGCGGATGTAGGACGTTTCTCCATCACCATTTCCTACGATTCATAGCAACGCAACAACAACAACCGAATTCTCAACAAAATCCGAGATTCCGCCTCCTCGCGAATTCAGGCGAAGAAGGGAAGGAAACTGACGACCACCAGAGAAGAGAGACAGCCTAAATTTGTCACAAAACAGAGAGGGGGAGAAGAATAGCAGCAGCAATGTGGCTGTGGCCCAGGAAAGCGCGGCGGTGCAGAGCACACGCGGCAAACCAAGTCCGCGCCACGATGGAGGTTGGTAGAGGATGAGATGAGGGGAGCAGGTGGCACCTCGACGAACGGGATCGCCGCCGCTGCTCCTGCTGATGATGATGATGCAAACACGGATATCCCTCTCCCGAACAATCGATGGATTGGATTCTTCGAGCGGGCCTCAGTCAATCAATCGTTTTATACGCGGGAGCAGAGGCAGAGGGAGGCGGGCACGCGCCCTCTTTACACCCACCCCTACCTGTTACGTCGACGCACGGCGGGCGCGGGCGGCTGCCGCACGACGAGGATGTCGTCATCCTCGCGGCCCGCCGTCCGATCGGATCATACGTCGGAGTGGGCACGGGGCGGGGGCATGCTGGGCCACACGAGTCAGTGGCTGGCAGGAAACGGACAAGGAACCAACGGACGGTCTCTGCAGACCAGGCGCGGCGCCGTGGGTGCGACTCCGGGCATGGAGCAAACCATGTCGACACCATGTCGACGGACTGACCGCCGGAAGGACGAGCGAAAGTAGACTGGTTGCGTTTGACTTTGCAACGCCGATCCTCCCATGTGCGTGTACTGGCATTGCAAGCCTTCCTCCTAAATCCTTGCATATAAAACTCGAACATACATCCGAACCAGTCATACTCGAATTTCATCATTTCATATATCGCTATCATGCAGATTACCACATGACGGGTCCTTGCCAATCACCCTTTTATTGAACCGTGATAGATTAACCAGTGACAATCACTTCAGCGATAGAAATTAAATGTTCTGTTTTGCTCCTTCAACAGAGGTCCAATTGGAACACCCACGCATAGCTCCAGCTATCCGAAAATGGATAGCAGCCCACACAATTTAGAAACGATATATAACACATGCGTTCATAGCAGTCACGGTAACGATAGTAACCCACACAATTTAATAGTATCATCAGTCCAATCCTTTGCCAAGCCTCTCTCCACACATAAGCAGAGATATCAAGTCACTGGTCAGTGAGCGAATGTTACATTAAAATACATCTGTTCCATGACACCATATTGTTACTACCACAAAGCTTATAGTTTCATCAAGGGCCTTCTAAGGCTCATGCCAGACTACGGTAACTTTAGCTGCAGCTTCTACAGAAAGCTCAGGGGGGGGGGTGGGGTAGTTCAGGGTTCAGCGACTAGACTAGAATATTTGTTGTGCAATGAAAAGTTTCAGAGAAAAAAATGTTCAGATGCCACTGATTCGACAAGGTGGATGGAATGTTCCATTTTCTCAGTAGAAGAAACGAGGGAAGGTATAGCTTTATTATCAGATCCTGGAGAAACTGGATGATCATTTTCCATAAGGGTGGTATCTGCTGAGCCCCCGACCACCAGCGCTGCCACCACCGCCCATGCCTCCAGCCCCACCATAGCTGCCATATCCTCCCGCACCATATCCTCCTGGAGCACCATATGCACCACCACCATAGGCACCACCATACGCACCACCTCCATAGGCACCACCATATGCCCCATAGGCACCATATGGACCTCCATACATGGAGCCACCATATGCAGAGCCATAACCAGAGCCATAGCCAGCAGTACCACCATATCCATACCCTCTGCCGTATGCACCATATGCTGTGCTGGCATAATATGCTGCAGCATTTGATCGGTAGCCACCACCACTGCTGTTCCCAGAAACTCCACTGCCACCACCACTGCCACGGTATGAATCACGGTGACCACCACCACGACTGTGTCTTCCGTTTGAGCTTGAATCACCACCGCCAGGTTTCTTTGGTTCAGCTTTCTTAATTTCAACCTGCAAAATTATAGAACAATTGGAGAATTTGGTTAAGCAATCTTCAAAATGACTCCTGCTGCAATGATTAATCAAATATAGCAACAGAAATTATAAGATGTAGGTGACTTCTAACAAAGAGAAATATTGCACCTCTACTATTAATAAGTCTATACCTAAGGGAGAATTGTTGCATGCAGATAAGTCCTGGCATGAACAATGTTAAGTGATAAAGTCCCAGCACAGAATGCAGATTGCTAAGCCTTCCAACAAAATGCTACAAAATGCTATATCTTCTAATTTGTTGGGACATTCTGATTTATTTTGCTTTCCAGCCATATGCAGCCTAAATTATTTAATTTCCTACAATACGAGGTCTAGTTTATTTAATTTTCTTCCATGTGTGATCTAATTTATTCAATTTCCGCCACATGGAGCATTGTTTTCTATTCTTATTACCGTCACATCATGTGTCCCGGTTCATTTATCTTAATCTCAGATCACAAAAGCTCACCCACTATTTAAAGGATATTGGCATAGAAGAAATTTACAGAAATATACCAACTCGCCATACGTGTTTCCTACAAACACTAAAACTATTTATAACCCTAATTGGTCCTAAAGGCATAAACCCTAAAAACAAAAAAACTTACAAGATATACAAGTGTACTATGGCTGAAAATTCTACACAAAGGGTTATGCAAGGAGTACAGAGCAGTGCTCTAAAAGATGTGGATCAAAGTCATGTGCTTGAACTCTGAGACATTGAGGGAAAAAACTGTCACAAACCCAAATTGAAATCACTCACAAATCAAATCGCAGCAACAATCAAACTAGTTTGTAGTTGTTTTTAGAAGGTGCCGGATACGACTATGAAGTATAGAGAGGAGGAAGGAAAGGTAAATCGAGTCCAGAGACTAGCCTCAAGCAGAACACGGCGCCAGTTCTGTGGTCTGTTCTTCGACGAGTATCCCATAGCTGTTGCTGCTGCCCTTGTACTCTGCATCTGATGCCTCCGTGGGCCAATGCAAACACAGTCCAACTCTTCTTCTGTCCATTACTCAGCATAAGGCCAATCAAATTCTTCTCCTGTCAACGGCCCAATTGCAAGTTATATTGAGATTTACTGACATTCTTCCCCCATGAGACATAGCTTGTCCGTGGTTGCTGCGATGAACATGCTTCTCTCTGATATCTAATGATATCTGGAAGGCACCATCTTTGGTCAGTGGTAATCCATGCTAGTATGGTATGCTCAGAAAGGTTGCTACATGCACATGGGTCTCGAACACCAACTCAGCACAGGTGGATGTTGCACTAATTAATGTGCATTGCCACTTGACCATAACAATCCACCATGTTCCCATAACCACCACAAAATCATTATGGAGTTAAAGAAATGTATGCTCCATCAGTTGTGCTCAAGAGAAACATTGATGCTGCCAAGATGAAATCCAGGCCACTGAAATTCTTGCGTTTTCAACACTTGACAAGAAGCTTGGAGTGGATCTTGTGCAGGCCACAATTGAAAGTGAAACCAATCCAGACTAAAGCTGTGACCGTTTGCACCTGTCCAGTACTTTCAGCATCATCCTCTCAATATCCTCAATATACTGATGTCTCCGTATGCAAACTGAAATTTTTACTCAGTTCATATTAATTCAACTCATCAGCACAACTTTAGCTTGACAACAACTGACAGATGGCCAATGCTTAGGCCACACTTCCGCGTTCTTGTGCCCAGACAGTAACTACGTTTGCAAGTATAAACCCAGGTTATCATTTTTCCATTACTTCTCATGATCAAGTATCATTTCCTGCTGCATGTGACACCTCTTCCTTCACTTTCCAAATACTAGTGAGGTTGCACAGATTCATAAATTCAGCTCTGGGTGTGAAAATTTCAATTCTAGCCTTGCTTTGCCACCTCTCAACTAGCACCGACTTATAGCTGAAAGAAGCCCAATTATGATTGTTGTCTTGAGCACATGGATGTTGTCCCAATTTGTTATGGTCTCCAATAACAGAGGGCTTGGATCTGATCATGACTTGCCTGAACAGTGGTGGCTGGCAGCCAGGGTTGGAGCTGATCCCAGCTTCTCGACAGAGGCACCAAGAGTCCAAAATGTGGTGAATGACAATCTTTTGGACCACTGTTTTCCTCCCTTGAGTGTAAGTGTAACAGAAATGACATTGTGTATGTGCTTTTTTAGTGGTTTGGCCACCACATCAATCACTGCTAACCAGTGGTGTTTTAACAATGTTTCAACTAGGTAGTGGTTGAAACTGAGATGGCCACGGTGCCTGACCTTATCAACCATAGTATTCAATAGGGTGACCATGGTTGCTGCAGCTCAAGATTGGTTATGTAAGTGTTGCACAGGATAACAAACTGAGTACAATACTTTGACCAGTACAATACTTTCGTCCGAATAACACTTATCATCAATGGAGAAAGCAGATGAACGGTATTACCTGGACCAATTCATATGCACTGCAGGAACAGGTCTTGACACAGGACAGGACTATGCCCACTGCTGGAATCAGAACATAGTTGAAGTTGGTGAAGAAGTTGTGGCCCATATTGCCAAGTGAGAAGGAGCTGAGAGTGAAGCCATTGGTGGGTATGCTCAGTGCTGCTGGAACGCAGACTGCATCTGTGACTCGTCGTCAACCACCTGGTAGGCATCACTTCGGAAGCGTGGTGCAGGCATCAACGCCGGGCAAGGGTGATGTGCTGGGAGGGAGCAGAGACTGAGAGCGCCATGGACTGTGTCGAGCCAACCTGGTCGAGTCCCGTGTCAAACACTAAGTTGGAGAATTGGACGGTAAGGTCTCAACACAAGACAGATCAGAGATCAAGGAAGATGTGGGCGGTGTTGCAGAAATTGTGGCAGGCATGCTGTTGGTTGAGAGGCCAATCTCATGCTCGCAGTTGTCAGGCTTGGCGATGAGGATGGTAGAGGTGATGTCCTCTGGTGCAGATCATGCCATCATCACGTTGGAGGAGGTGAATCCGTTACCGGCAGGCTAAGCGTTGCCGTTGGAGGAAGTGGAGTCGTTGTTGCTGGTGATGAGGGCAGATAGGCAGCTCAAAAGGATGCGTTCCTTGCCTCCAAATCTGATGCCATCTTAGTCACCATGACCAAAAATCCAGTCTAGCATTTCCTTGCACCGCCTCTTGTGCAGTGTCCATGGTGGAACCAGAGCACTGTGCACCTCCTGTGCAGAATCCATGGCTAAACTGGAGAGCCCACGGATCAACAGCTCCAATACCAGTCATCACGAACCCAAATTGAATTCACTAACAAATCTAATCAGAGCAACAATCAAACTAGTTTGTGATAGTTTCTAGAACGTGCTGGATAAAACTACGGTAATCGGGAGGAAGGAAAGGCAAATTGAGTCCAGAGACTAGCCTCGAGCAGAACTCGCCAGCAGTTCTGTGGTCGGTTCTTCAACGAGTTTGCCAAAGCTGCAGCTGATGCCCTTGTACTATGTTATCTGATGCCTCCACGGGCCAATGCAAACCCAGTCCAACTCTTCTTCCGTCCATTGCCCAGTATAAGCCCAATCTAATTCTTTTCCTGTCCATTGTGCAGCCCAATTGAAAGCTATCCAAACAAAACTGCCCCCAGTTTGTTTGGAAGAAACCAAACTACTTAACAAACCACCCAAAACCCTGATAGTGCAGACCTATACTGCTGCACCATAACCTAGGCCAGTGGCCACAGGAACAGAGCCCCAGTTCAGCACCCCATGACTACCCTCAAGGTAGGACCGCACCACTCAGTCACACAGGCCAACTTCAAACGTTACCATAGGACCACTATTTCATAGGTTGCCAGCGAGGGAGGTTTTTAACCATCCCTGAAATTCGCTTCCACGGGCAATTGAACCCAGGCACTGGATGTGCTTCAGCTATTGGATGCTGTTTTATGTAATCCAAGGCAATGCATTTCAGGTAACTATCTCCCACAATACAAATATAATATCTCGTAAAGAATGACATGATGTCATCTATTTCAATAATACAGCGTACATCACACCCCTATATATGCAGAGCTAGTACCATAGACCATACTAAAACAAGTGCCAGGTTGATTAAAAGTTCAATCTTTTCACTGCCTAGCATGTTGATATGTTCTCCATTCCAAATTGTAAAACATTTTGGCTTTTCTAGATATGTAGCTTTTGCTATGTATTTAGATATACACTACGTCCAGATATATAGTAAAATAAACATATCTAGAAAAACCAAAAACATCTTATAATTTGGAACGAAGTACTAAACAGACAACGATCAATGTTCAAAACTCCCAAACACAACTATTGTACAGAGACAGAACTGCATCCTCATGATTACTAACCAAATTAAGTCAACAAGACAACAACAACAACGAAGTACAGCATGCCAAGTTAGAGCATTTGCTGATTGAACCTTTACATGCCAATGATATTTACTATCACTAATAAACACAATGAAAGATAAAGAAGTGACCTGTTTCCCTCCAAGATCATGCATTCTCCCCTCTGACATAACCCTTTCAACAGCATCCTCACTTTCAAATGTGACAAATCCAAAGCCACGTGAACGTCCCAGTGCTATGGTCAAGCATAATCTGATGCTCAACCACATTCCCATACGACGAGAAGTGCTCCTTTAATTTATCTGCAAGGTCCATTTTAAGCATGCTTGTAATTGAAATGAATGTTTCAAGGACCAACAACTATAACTGGTGGCTAATCAAAGTTATTATAATTTGTGAGTTCAATACAATATTCAAATATCTTTGCTTGAAAAGAAAAAATGTTTTAGCATCGCTTTTACCTTCGGTAAGAGATGGTGGGATACCACCCACAAAGATCTTTTTTGTCTTAGGTCCATCTTGCGATGACATTTCCTCTTTTGGAACAGTCCTTTTGACTTCAACCTTGAAGCATAAAACACAGTTGAGAATATAGTCCAAATTAAGATCATGGTTTTGGATAGTGAACATAGAAGCCTTACTGTTCTTCCATCTATGACATGATCATCCTCTAGAACCCTGTCAATCACAGATGGATCGGAAAATGTAACAAATCCAAATCCACGAGGCTTCCTAGTATGCTTGTCCTTCATGATCACAGAATCAGTGATAGCTCCATACTTCTGAAAATGCTTTGTGAATTTTTCTGCACATGCAAATGGAGCATATAGCAAAAGATAAGTGAAATAAGCAAGTTCTAGCAAAACTTATTGCTCTATGAGATCAGCAATCTATATACTAATGTTTCTTTTGTAGCTGTAGATACTTGGCACTCCTGATCACTAAAAAAAAAAGTACAGCAACATCACACTCCTAAAAGGTTCACATACAGTTTTGGAGTGGATTTGGAGGATCATTAATGGGAAAGATTCATCTTGAAGACAACTATAGTTAAGCCAGAGCAATACCCACATGAGATTGCAAACTAATAATGTGACATTAAAGACCATGACACTCCTATGATTTGATGTTAGGAACACAAAACTGACAAATAATTCTAAAACATCAATGCAAACAGACAATCTCATATTCTCAAATAAAAGACTTCTCCTATTTTCCAATTCAAACACATATCTATGCACACTGAGTCACACTTATTATTTCTAAGTTATTGAACAGATCAAAGCAGAATCACACCTACCAATACACAGAATTGCCCAATCTGTACTGATCAAATGGTATGCAGTTCCAGAATAATTACACGAAATAAAAGCATATAGATTAATAGTTTATTTAACATGACTGGTATTAATATGATTGCCGCAGCACAATAGGTAGCTGATCAACATGACAAAGAATGGAGCAGACAAACATGGAACAGTATCTCATAACCATAGTAACTAGACAAAGATGCATAGAAACTATCCTTAAAATCCTAAATGCCATAATGGCTATATTTCTGAAATCCATTAAGAAAGCTGGCACAAATCACCAGATAGCAATGTTTATTTATATTATTATTTAAGAACACACCAACAAGAAAACAAAAGTATGCCTTGCTTCCATCAATATACTGGAGGTAGCAGTAGCTCCAATTCTAAGCTTTAGCCTACCGAACCAAAATCATAGTGCATCAGTGACTCATCCAACCAATGCAGAACTTGATCAGTAACAAATGAAAACGGAAACAGCTATATCTTTTTCAGTGTATTTTTCTTTTATGCTAATAAAGACACGGCTAATAACTAATTTGCCTTTGTACCATGTTGTTTTCCCAGAATATATCATGCGTTATACAACATCCCCACATTTTACTTAATACAAACTAAAAATAGCCTCATAGTTAGATCCCAAAAGAATTGCTCACTACCTTCTGTTGTCTCCCCAGGCTACACCCCCTACGAAAATCTTCCTGCAAAATCACATACGAGGATGCACCAAACCAAAACTATCAGCCACACCTAATCCAATACAACAGACCGGACCATACACGAAAAACCTAGATACCAAGGAACTCACCCCGAAGCACCACCACCACCAGAATCTGCATCCCTCCCATCCTCGCCACCAGCATCAACATTCCCCAGCGGCCTCGGGCTCCCTCTCCGCTAGGCCCCTGGGCCCCAACGACGCTTCTCGTCTCTGCCGCCATCGCCGCTGCCTCGGCGGCGGCAGCAGCCCTCTCGTCCGCTTCCGCTTCCGCTTCCCCGTCCCCGTCCCCCTCCTCCTCCTCTTCGTACACCTCCTCGACCTCTTCAACCTCCTCTTCCTCCTCTTCCTCCTCGTACCCGTTCATGGCGTTCTGGTTCTCCTCCCCGTAACCCGCCATGCCGCGCCGCCGCGACCTCGAAGCTGAGCTCGGAGACGAGCTAAACCCTAGCTCTCAATCGGAGCGGGGAGCTAAGCGTAGCAGCTAGGTTAGTGAATGGCAGCCGGCGCTGTGGGAGGGGGTCTAGGTTTCGCGGCTGTCGGAGCAAACCCCTAGCGGCGGCGCTTCGGGTGTGTGCTGGACTGCTGGTGCGGGGGAGAGAAAGAGAGGTGGGAGATGGCGGCGAGGGGTGGGATTGGTGTGGCTCGGCTGGGTGCATAGGACACGTTGGGTTCGCTGGCTCCGCTGGATGCGCGCTGGGATTCGTGCCATTGAGCAAGGTGTTGCTAGCCGCTGGCCGCTGCCTTCACAGTTCACACCTCGCGGAATTGTGGAAAATGTTTCACTTCTGTGTTTTGGTTGGCCGCCAGAAAGTTATTACAGATTTCACGTCATATTTGTGTTGCGTGTGTAGTTAGATGCCAAGGTTTGGTATCGTCGGCGCTTGGGCGCTTAAGTGTGTTTGATTGGTAGCCAGAAAGTTATTATAGATTTCGCGCCATATTTGTGTAGTGTGTTTAGTTAGCCGGGAAGGTTTGGTGCCACCAAACGCTTTGCCAATCATGGCCTTTTTGACGCCAAAGCACGTTAAATATGTGGTGGACGAATCGCCTACCGCATTCGTAGCATGGCCACGCGCGGTGTGGCGCGCATAGATAAGGAGCAAACGTATCTTAAAATTTAAAATTCATCGTTAGAATTCTGAATTAAATAAAATTATGCCTTAAATGTTTATTTTAAAATATTGTGCTTAACAATTATTAGCTAAAATATGTTAATTGAAATTCCTTTTCTTAGTAATTATAAATAGGGCCACCATCTACTCCCTCTATTCTAAAATAACTGAACATCTTGTTCTTTGAGGAGTCAAAAGGTTTTAGTTTGATCAAATATATAACAAAAAAAGTACTAATAATTATTAGGATTTTTTAGTACTAAAATTATCAGGATTATTATACATAATAAGTACTATTACTAGATTATGCAATATATTTTAATATTATTTTATGATACAGATATTGATAATATTTTCTATAAAGTTAGTTTTCTCAAAAGGTGGGATGAAGCACTTATTTTTGAGACCGTGAAGTACCCATCTAACAAGTACAGTAGAAGCATGTTTGTAGGGTTTTTTTCATAGACATTTATATTCATATTCTCTGTTCAAAATACTTCTCTAATGAACCAAAATCATTATATGGAAAATTTTGACTAGTTAGCTGGACTCGTGGAAACTATAACCGTGGGATTAGGTGAGACTAGGTTGCATTGTTTCTCACTAGGTCCCCCTTTGGAACACAAAAGCAAAACACACACAAATAGGGAAACTTAGTAATTGCATAGAAATGCAGTTGCAAAATAGAGGATTGGAAAACGCAAGAATTTGAAATGAACGGACATTTGGATAGACCATAGGAGAAACATAGGATTTTTTTCCAAGAGGTTTGTATTGATGCTAAAGCTCCCTCCGTTATTAGATGTCGCTATGGGATGCGTCTCTGTCAAACTTTCTCAACTTTGACTAGGTTTGTAGAAAATACGTGCAACATTTATATTTTTAAATAAATTTGTTAAAAAACTAGACTTAAAGATCTTTCCGATGATACTAATTACTTAGCATAAATATTTATATATTTTGAAAAAAATAATTGCCTAAGCAGTTTGAAAACGTGGATTTCGGGAAGCGAGAATGACATCTATTTAGGGACAGAGGGAGTATGTAGTTTTCCTCCAAAACAACATGCAAAGGAAGAAATTCCTACAGTACTCACTCCAATCCTGTGAACCAAAGGCATGAATACTAAAAATTCATATATGATTGTCAATCCTATGTTTTTCTTCCAGTTTTCCTATGAACCAAAGGAGGTCCTAATAGTTAAAACAAATAGAATTGGTTCTAATAGTTTCTTCAAGGATATAGTTCTTTTTTGCTGGTAATTCTAGTATCACAACAAAAAGCAAAGCACGACTTAATTCTCACCCCACCAATATGGAACATTGTAGAATGAGTAGTCATCTTTCCAAATATGTCTCCTTTTTACATTCAAGTATTGTGTTAAAGTATGAGTGTAAATAAATAATAGAATGGAATAAAGTGTCTTTTGCATTGATGTGATGATTAAATATATACGTGAAGGGTAGTACAGTGAAATAAATCTTTTCCTAAAAAGAAAAGGTCAAGCATTCTCACTCTAAGGATAGGCTCCTAAATTAGGCACTGTATGCTATGAAAACCCATGGAAACCACACAAAAAAGTGTCATCTAAATTCACCAAAAAATTCACACATGTATATGATATGATGGTACATAACCTTGTAAAATATCTTATCCAAACTCGACTTCGTTTGTGAGATATAAAAATAACAAATTTAAGCCGAAAAGTTGTCCGATGATTTGTTAGAAATTTGTTATTTTTATATCTCACAAACTAAATGGAGTTTGGACAAGATATTTTACAGGGTTGTGTATCATCATATCATGTACATATTTGATTTTTTGGTGAATTTAGACAACTTTTTTACCATGGTTTCCACGGGTTTTCACAGCAAGTTGGCTTCCATAGCATACGTTGCCCCTAAATTAATGACCATGTTATATGTCTAAGATAGTTACTAATTGAAAGGATCTAGGAACCGGCTAGGCTAGAGGGGGTGAATAGATGGTGATCACTAAAAATCAAAGACACTAGACAATTATGATTAGAAAGTAGAAATATAGATAGTCATAAATAAAGCTCAAAGTTTCACAAAGCAAATAATTCGGTTTTTACTAAAAATTTTTCCCCTTCTCCATAAATAAAGCCTAATGTGACTAAAGCAGATAATTCGGTTTCAAGAATGTAGACCGCTCAAAGTAAGTATCAAAATTGGATTGGGCACAACAGATACCACAGAAGAAGACACATGTTTTTGACGCAAAGAAGAAGACACATGTTGAGGTAAATGTGACTTTTCGAACATGGGCCATTTTGTATGTGGTGAATTATTTTTTATTTGCAAATTGAGCATAACTTAGTAGATTTCATTGATTTCGAAGATAGAAGTTAACCTAGTAATGACACTAATGAACTGAACATTTCTTATAACTCACTTTTATATTTGAACTTCGAATTGGGAAGTGTCAAATTGTTCTTGAAAAGCAAAATTGCCGAACTATGAAATTGTATCAATTCCTTATAAAGAAAGATGTTAGAAGACATAAAATAAAGGACTTGAGTAACCCTCAAAAGCACTCCACTCCATCAATCCCAGAAAAAATACAATTCTCGTTTCTCGTGATGTTTGACCAAAACAATACAAAATTACTAACAATTATAATAAAAAATAGATATCATAATTTTTATGAAATATATTTTTATAATAAGCTTAGTTGAAGACATAAATGTTAATATTCACTAAACTCGGTCAAAGTTTTGGCTTGCACGCATCACATAGTTGTATATTCTTTTATGGACAGATGGTGTATTGAACAATACTCAAAGTAAAAGAAGTCGCTTAGACGTAGACACGGTCTCCAAAATACAACTTTGACTTCTCTTTTCTATAAAAATATTTATTAAAAAGTCATATATGTATATTTTATGAAAGTATTTATCAAGACAAATCTATTAATATAATTTCACATTTCCAAATTCAATGACTTAAGTTATTTATGATTTATATTTTCAATGTTTGACCCAAACTTTCTCGAAACGACTTCGTTTTTCCTATACGGAGGGAGAATAAAAAAGTGTCAAAATTGCAGTGCCTTTTTAACATTTTTTTTTTGAATGGTATAGAGGTAATATCTTTCGCTTGCAGACCTACACAAACAGATTGCTTGGCTGCTCTACTGTAGCCCTCGCGATCGCAGCCCGAAATCGTCTGGACGTTTTTAAAGAAAACTTATGAGAGATTTGTTGGTGTTGGCCTGTGGAAACGCCGTATGAGGAATGTAGGTGTAACACCCGGTTTTAAGAACAAAACCAGATGAAGCCATATGTGAGCCCCGAAGTAAAATCTCACATATAGTTTACAAATGAATGGTAATCAATTCACAATGCTTAAAATATAACGAGCATAGAATAAAAGTATAAACCTCACCTAGCAACAAATGGAAAGACTCTTCAATCTTCTGGTGTAGGCTCCACAGGGACATCCGACCGGTTGATCACAAGCCTATCTTCCTCCCGAGGTGGGGTGAAATAGCAAGGGTGAGTCCATGTCGAACTCCTCGCAAGCATAGCCAGGGGTTTATGAGGCTCGCAGGTCGACACTTGCCTTAATCATGCTTGCTTTTAGTGTTGGTCAAGTTTTAAGCTTAAGCATAAAGGAATCCCATTAACCCATTACTCACAAGTGTGAACAGATATCAACATCAATTTAATAGCAACATCATAATAAGCATGCAATTCTATTCATTAATGTCTCCAAGGCCGCTCATGACCACGAACACGGCCGACATGTCGGTTTAATTAACTCGCTGCAGAGGTGTACACTTTCACTACAGGTCATGGTTTCCACCCGTAGGTTCATAACTCCCTAACCAAATGAAAACCATATAAAGTCGCTCAAAGGCCTTCCTAAAAATATTAAGTGGCCAACAGAGCTACAACCCCGTTTCTCCCAATTACGCAAACCACCAACAAAGTTAGGTAAAACCCTTGAACAACTAGAGTCGAGCCATGTGACCCCCATAGCTGTCATCAGATATCCCTTGGATAATCACGAATGAATAAGTCCTTATGGAGAGCTAAGAGCTTCATAAATAAACAACCCCAAGCTCTTTAGCCCTATGTACCATGGCATCATCAACTACTTATATCATGATTTAATCCATAAAGCAAAAATAAAGATTTGTTGGTTGAGCGCTAGCAATTACTACCCAATGCATAACCCATAGGAGACAAGGATCAAGTATTCAAGACTAGGTAAATCCTTAATGGCAATCAAGGAGGACACATGCATCATGATTCATTAATTAATGGTGAACAGACATCAAGGATGATCCCAAGCTATACTTGCCTCAAATATAGATCCTTCTTCAAGTCCAAGCTTTCAAAGAAATCCTTCTTGATCATCAACCTCTTCTAGATCAACAACGCAAAGCTCACCGTCTACTCGGTTCCAACCAAAGAACACACAAACATATAGGGCCAATCATGCATAACAAACAAGGCTACAATTAGAACAGTACATCAACATCGATAAAATGAGTTGAAAAACTTGTAAAACAAATCTACACGCCGCTACGATCACACAGACGTAAAGACCACCGAAAACGGAGCTAGAACGGAGAAGTTGTAAGCATTTGAAATTGATGGCAGTTCTGTAAATAACAGGAATTTGATTTTCGAGATAAAATAAATGAAGGTGGTTTTTGAGTGCTGAACGGACTATGTGCTGGATATAAGAGGATCTCGTGGTCTCTTTAGAAAAAATCCTAGCAAATGGGTACCTTCTAACTGGATGTGTTGATCAAACAACGGATGGCTCGGGATGATGGTGTACATATGTATTTCCATGGTATTTGCGGGTTTATTTTTCTAAAGGAATTCGCCAGAAAACATGTTGATGTCATACTATGATGTCATCAAGGGGCAAATGCAAAAGCTACTAAGGCACGGTGCAAGAATACTATACAAGAATTAGGATGTGTTGATCGTGCACATACGTAATGGATTACGAGCATGCATGGAGCTACAAGAGCATGCCGGTGTTTTGCAAGGCAACGCTCGAGCAGAGTTGGGCTCGATGAACAACTAACTTGCACTTGGTATAGACACCGAATTTAGCCAAGGCAAGATGGATTAGCTAGCTTGACGGAGGGATGATTGTATGTATACGCGTATTAGCAATTTAGCATGTTATCTCTAGATTGACTTTTGTTAAGAAAAAAACGGCCACAAAACCTATGCATGACTATCACGTGATGTCATCAAGCCGATTCGTAATAGCTAGGAGTCCGGATGCAACGCGACGCGACGGTGCCCGAGCGCATGGTCGGTATACTTCGATCGACGCGGTCGTGTTTCTTCTACAAGTGTGCTAAGGGAGAGCAGGAGCGGGAGCGTGGAGCGTGGAGCAAAGACGCTCATCTCGGTTGTTATCGGGCACGGTGCCTCTAGAGCAACCGGCACCGTGAATGCTTGCATGGCGGTTGAACATGGCTAGTGGCGAGCTTCTTGCTAGCAAACTTGAAACGGGCTCTAGGGTTCATCAAACGACGGTACCAAAAGGAAGAGTAACTCAACGCGAACTCACCTAGATAGAAACCGGTAGGGACGTGACGAGGACGGCGGATGGCTCGGAATAGCGGCAGCTTTGATGGCCGAATTTTAACCGGCGACCTCGAACTCGAGCACGGCGCCCGCTAGGGTTATGTAAAAGGATACGATCGGACAGCCGCTGCGCGCTTGGATTATATAGGAGAGAGGCACGGTACGCCGTAGTAATCGTGGGTCGGGTGGTATTATATATATGTATATATATGTATACAACAGTGAGTCATAAGGCAAACGTTTTTTTTTTTTTTTGATAAAATAAGGCAAACGTGTTGATGGGGATGAGTTCAACTTGCCATGATCTGTTGCCATGGCCGTGTGAGAAGCCAAAAGAGAGAGAGAGCCGGCCTGCACGAGGGTGTCTTTGGGTCGCAGCAAGCAAGGGGCCAGGCCAGAAATAGACAGGGGAAAGGCTTCGGCCGAAAATAAAAAATGGAAAGAGAGGAAGGAAAAGGAAAATAGATTATCTTTTTATTTCAAAGCACTTTCAAAACATTTTCGAAACTTTTTAATCCATTTCGAAAATATACCGTAACCACTCAAAGATAAAACATATGCACCAAAGATGAATGCATCATCAAACAGGTTACTAAACTCTATATTAAATTTTAATTCAATAAAAATGTTCTTTTTCCTATGTTTCATGTGCACAAAAATTCATAATAAAGTCAATTTAAAACTATTTCAAAAGAGCCAAAATTTGGGGTGTTACAAGAGGGCACGTATAGAAACGTCATATATGAGAAATGTTTCCGCAACATACGTGTCGATCGTGTGATGCAAACCAAACGCCTCGCCCAAGGTTGGATTTTGATGATTCCGCACAACTTCGTGACACAAATCAAATGTCCCGTAGAACTTCGTCAAAGGTGAGACAACATCATGACTAACCCGGTAAAATAAATTCAAATCTATACCTATTAATAAAGTGAGAAATTTCTGGTTCACCTTTTTATTTAGGGAGAATTGCCTATTTGGCCTCCAAAAACTCCCTCTTGCTTTTTGGCCCTTTTTTTCTTTGAACTTTTCTATTTGGCCTCCAAATGAAACTTTCTTTCTCCTTTGGCCTTCCGTCGCTTTAAGTCACTTAACGGTGTTAAGTGACACCTAAAAAGACCATTTTACCCTTGTCTAAAAAAAAAAAAAAAAAACATAGTTGTATTTGTTTTGGTATATTTTGAGTGGATATATAAACATTTTAAGCACGCTCATAAGCACATATATTTAAACCACACAGCCACAACACATATATATTTAAGAGATAAAGTCAACCACATAGCCACACGATGGTCACAAATGTACCATATTTTGTCTCACATAAATAAGAGGGACCCTAAATAAGATCACACGATATGTCCACAAATCCACCATAGTTCTAGTCTCACATAAATAAGATGACACAATAGTTTGTCTCACATATCACACAATATATCACAAATCAAAGGCTCAACCGCCTTTTGCTTCGCGTGCTCATTGCAGGGCTGCTAGGTACGGCCTTCTTACTTCTTGTACCCATTGATGGGTCAATCACCGGTTACACCTTCGGATTGTGTTCCACTTTCTTCTTCTTTGGAACACCTAGCTTTTTGTTGTTGGCTGGCCGCTTTTTTTTACTTGAGCAAGTCGATCTTCAATACGAGCGACGGTTTGTGCATCGGGGTCATTTGACCCACTTCTTGACCTACAAATAATATAGGCAATCATATTTATTGACAATAGTTTGGACAAGAGCCAAAAAATCGGATGAAAGTCTAGAATTAGTGAACATACAATTTGGAACCTCCAGAGGTGGAGTTGGTTTTGTTTCTCTTTTTCTTACTTGAAGCCTCCATGAGGTTGTGGTCTGTAACAATAATATTTTTTTAGAATGCAAAATATGGGTAGAGAGATTGCAAAGAAATATATGGAATACCTTTTGAGATTTCCTGTGCAATCATCACCGATGGATGGAAATGTCATGGTTGCCGATGGTGCTTCTTCCTCCAAAGGCATAATGGAACTTTGTGCTTCTTTTGTGCTCCTTGCCCTCTTCTCCTTCTTTTTTGTTGCCCTGAAATAAGAATGAATCAAATGAATAACATGTATTTTGAATGGAAAAAATTAATTGGATCAAATGAGTACGCAAATTATTACTTGATGGCTTTCATAGCTTCAATATCTTCAAGTCTGCCCCTCTTGCAAGTCCGCTTAATGATGACCATAGTCCAAGCACATGATGCACCGGTGTCTGTCCTTTTTCTTTTTGTCACCCGTACCCTTGTGTCGTTTCAGTTTTAGGCCTACCACCACCGGTAGGACTAGAGGTGGGTGCATGAAAAATCCATGGTTCGATTCAGGCCACTTTGTGACTTGTCCGGCATAGCCGGAATGAGTCGGGCTATATGCAAGTCTAAACTTCTCAACCGAGTAATACAAGTCAACATAACTCTCTATTGATGCATCAAGGGAGGTGATGAATGCTAGTGCATGGCTGCAAGGAATCCTAGAGACATCCCATTTTCTCGCAAGTACATGTCCTCTCTTTTAGGTCCACAAGAAAGCGAAAGGCACTTCCTCCCATTACAAGAAACCCAGCTATCTCCTCCGAAAGCATTCTTCAACTTCAAACTTTCCCTCTTTACTTTCCTTATTCAACTGTTCAATGATGTGGGGTAGAATCAAGCCCTCAAGTTTCTTCCCTACTTTCCTTCTTTTGTTCCACTTGGACATGAGCATTTGTCTTAGCTTGTCCATGAAATCATCCAAATTCATGAACTTGTGAGGCTTGATCCAGTTGTTAAAGCTCTCTGCAAGGTTGTTTGTGACATAGTCCACCTTACAAATGGTTTTGAAATGGCTCCTTGACCATAATTTTTATGTGTGCTACTTAGCCAATCCGTTGTACCGGCTTTTATACGCCATAGCATTCCAATGTTTTCCAAACGTATACATGTTCCATGAATAAGTCGCTTGCCTACGATGATCATCAAACACTTTACCATGGTACCGTTTCTTGAAGTTTGTCACCAAGTGGTGCATGCATTCTCTATGTTCAACAAATGGAAATATCTTACCCACCCCTGCCATCACCACTTTCATCGACAAAGATCGCATATGGCTAAGCCTCTCGGTGATCCAATGGCTTGTCTAAGCATAGTCATGAACCATTCCCAGTTGTCAGAACTTTCTGAATCAAAAATTCCGAAGCAAATAGGATACAACCACTTATGCCCATCAACAGCAATTGCACTAGCCAATTGCCCCTTATACCTACCAAATCAAGAATGTACTTGTCTATTGCAAGGTATGGCCTACAAGCAAAAGAAGGACCCATCTATGCATGGCTTGAATGCTAAAAAAAATCTTCTAAATCGATCTTCTCATCTACTTTATGATGGTCAATAATGACTATGCTACCAGGGGCAACATTTCTCAACTTGGGCTTTAAACTTGAACAAATTATCAAAGCTAGAATCCCGGTCACCATAAAGGTGTTTCAATGCTAATCTCTTACCTTTGAACACTCTATTGTATGGTACAGTGACCCCATGGTGTTCTTTCAATTTCTTCACCAATTCTGTTGCACCCAAAGTTGCATCCACTATGAGGAAGTCCTTCACATTTTCACATATCCAAAATCTTGTTGCATTTTTCGCCTTCTTTGATAGTCTTCGGCTAGAGCACTTATGACCGTAGGGTTCCTTTTGACCTAACCAAAGAGAAACAATTAGTGACCAAGTAGAAACAATTAGTGACCAAGTACAAACAATTAGTGACCAAGAAGATATAGGACTTACCATTACAAAGTGGTGTCATCCTTAGTTGTAGAAGCAAATATCCACCACGGACATTTCTCTTTGTCCTTCATTGAACAATGTGCCCCGTACCTCTTCTTTCCACTCTTTGAAATATCGAACTCAAAGCGGTTTTTGATTGCATGTTGACTAAGTGACACTTTGAAGGTGTACATATTTGCATAGGTAGAGCCTACTTCCATTGGTGGATTTTTAGGATCATGTTCTACACTGGGAGCATAGCTTTTCTCATTGCATTCCTCCTCTTCCTCATTGTCATCCTCACCATCACCCTCACCCTCACCCTCACCCTCACCCTCATCCTCACCCTCCCTCACCCTCACCCTCATCTTCATTGTCATGTGCACCTTCACCCACATTTTCAACTCGGCCTATGAACCACTTGAAGAGCCATGGGCCGAACATTGTCAAGGTAAAGGACCTCATCATCGACACCTACATGTTCATTCTCTGTTCTCGATTCCTAAGATACTCATCATCCTCATCATTACCATCCTCTTTCTCATCATTACCATCCTCTCCAAGATGCTAGACTTCATCATCAAATTCCCACTCGTGATGTGACAGGCTCATATGGATCGAGAAGGACCTCGGTACACAACAAAAAGTATGATGAACTTCTTCTTCGAATGTCTCTCAAACATAGCCAAACATAGCCATCAAATCTTGATTGGTTCTTATTTCTGGGAATGATTTCAATGCTTCATCATAGTACTGAAAATGAGCTACATCCAAATATGCAGACGGGTACTTATCTACCACTGAGTTGTGAAGGTCCATAAAATTTGCTTTGTCTGAATCAACAACCATGTTAAAACACCAACACTTGCAATCTGATCTACGTGTCTTGCGGTTGCCCAACAATTTGACCTCTACCTTGAAACTAGTATCCATGTCCATGCTGTATTCAAGTTAAAAATATGGATTTAGAATGGCATACATCTACTTACGTGTGGGGGCAGAACAAAAAAACAGAACTCACCCTTGACAGCCTATGGGGTCGACCTCCTCCGTGGTTTCCTTCGGGCGCTAGAATGGGGGCGCTGGGCGTCGGGATGGGCAGCCTGGATGCCGGATCGGCTGACGGGCCACGGGATCGACGCATGGGGCATCCCGGGCCGCCGGAATCGGAGGACGGGCCGGCGCTTTTACGCACAAGCGTGGGCAAAAAGACCGCCGGCCTTCTCCGCGCCGGGCAGCAGGCCGCCGGCCTCCTCGCCGACGCCGCCGGGGCGCCGGGGTGCTCTCCGTGGCCGGCGGCGGCGGATCTCCATGGGGCGTCGACGGAGGACCATGGGGCGGCGGCGCGGATCTATAGGGGGCGCCGGCGCAAAGATGCTCCAAGCGGGCAGGCGGCCGGCGGCCCCGCATTTTTTTTTTCCTATCGAGGGAGACGTGGCGTCAGTGAAGACCGAGAACCGAGAGGACGGGGCCGAGGGTCACCCGCTCGGCAGCTTTTTTTTTTTTTGAGGCGAGCTCGGCAATTAGAGAGGCAAGGGTAATTGTGTCATTTCGCGTGAGCCATACTCCATGACCTAACAGAGTTAGCCCAGAAAACTAACAGAAGGCCAAAGAGGAAAGAAAATTTTACTGTGAGGCCAAATAAGCAAGTTCGGGAGAAAAAAGGCCAAATAGGCAAGATGGAGTTTTTCCAGGGCCATAGAAGCAATTCTCCCTTTTATTTTGTCTGCCTCTACCTGGGCCTTAGTTGGGCTTGTTATTAGTCCCTTTATTCAATTGGAATCGAATCGAACGAGCTAACAGCGCGCAGGCACCGCGGTCTGGACATCTCTGGACCTTGTTTAGTTGGGCAAAAAACTTGCAAATAGCACTGTTACAACTCCTGTAGCACTCCTGTAGCATTTTCGTTTGTATTTGGTAAACATTGTCCAATCATGGACTAACTAGGCTCAAAAGATTCGTCTCGTGATGTATAACAGAACTATGTAATTAGTTATTTTTTTACATACCTTTACTGCTCCGAACATATGTCTTTTCGTGTATTTAATGTGATGTGATGGAGAGAGAGTCTAAAAACTTGGAATTTGGCTGCCAAAAACTTGCCAACTAAACGAGGCCCTGGCCCTGGTCCGGTTCGGGAAGCAATACGGGGTGAGCAAACTGGCTCGACCAGACTCTCAGCCCAAGCTAGCCCAATTGTAGGGCTTCCATGCTGTTGACACAAGCTAGCCCCAGACTCTCAGCCCAAGCTAGCACAAGTCAGCCCAAGCTCAGAACAAAACTAGAGATAAAAGATCTGCCTTTTGCTTAAAAAAATAGAAGATAAAAGACCTGCTAGAACCGAGGGGATGAAGCCGGGCCGGGTCGGCCCGTCCGCCGTTTTCGGGGATCGCTCCAACCCGCATCTTTGCCGTATATTCTGCCGAGGTCGGCTCCAACCCCACCCCAACCCCCATCCAAATAGCCGGAAAGTGGGTCGAACCCGTCCGGGTTCAACCCACCCCACCAACCAAACACACGGTAAGAGTTCACCATGATGGATCTCTCAATTAAACGATCGAAATAGACAGGGGTTGGTCCGATTTAGAGTTCGGATGTGAAAGTTGCAATGAAAATTTTAAAGCAAAGATCCATGTCGACAGGTAGATGTTCAGATAGGAGAAATGAAACAACTTAGGGTGAATTTCTACTGTGTCTATGGTTTGTTAGATACTCCTCCGTCCCAAAATATCCGTCGCTTTTCGGTTTTCGTGCCACAACTTTAACTCGATTTGTACAAAATATGTGCAACATTTATATCTTCAAATAAATTTATTAAAAAACTAGGTTAAAAGATCTTTCCAATGATACTAATTATGTATGATAAATATTAATATTTTTTAATTTATAATTTTTAAAGTTGTTTCTCGAGAAGCGTAAGTGACCCGACATTTTGGGACCTTTGAGCACATGCACACATACAAACTGAACATACTACCTGGAAATCAGACAATGGTGTGGAGTCTGGCTCTAAGATGTATCGATACCCGTAGCAACACAAAGGTATGACTCTAGATAAAAATATATCTTTGATTTGATTTACGCTGGCAAGCAAGGCACGGGCATATTTTTATAGTATAGATAAAAAGAAAAAGAGCTACTATTAACAACACCATTGTAAACATCGAGGTCAATCGATTACAATACATCAATAGGCAACAATCAAAATTGCAGATATACATATGTTGTCACTTGTCAGCTATCTCAATAGGTTGTTTTCCCAACTGAAAGGTGCTATACTTTTACACGGCTGCCTTTGGAGCTTCTACTAGGTGAACAACAACAATTACACCCCCTCAACATTTCTTACACAAATGGAGAGAAGAAGAAGAAAAAAAGGATCCCAGGGGAAAAATAAAGAAATAGGAAAAAGAAAAGAATTTTGCTATATTGCTCAGAGAAGCTAAAACCACTGCCTTGCAGGAGCAAACAAAGTGGCATCTACTGTTGAAGAGCCTGTCAGGTGACCGAGATTCCTAAGATACCGTATGGATTGTTAAGGATGGGCCTTTCTTATGCAATTTCCCCCTGATCTGCTTGATCTTTGCATCAACCCTCGCAGTGAAACCAATCTTTGTCTTCTGCCTGGCCTTCGACCGCTCCCTCTTCCACATTGTCTGGTCTTCGACATCTTTCTTTAGGTACTTGATCTCTTGAATCACATGGTGATCAAGTGGATTGCACGATCTCTGGTAGGATATGTGTATCAGGTAGGGGATATTGCAAGCAGTAGTTACCAGAAGCGTCGCTGCCCAGTATATGGGAGCTGGCCCAAGGACTTCTAACAGGATCTGGTAGTTGTCGCGGGACCTCAATGTCATCCCGTAGGCGAGGATGAAGAGATACCAAGTTGAAATGCTGCCCCATACAAAGAGATGTTGAATCCATGTGAAATGGCTCATTGTTAGGGCAATCTGAATGTTGACAGCCCAGATGATGCAGGTGAACATGGCAGTTCCCACCGCAGCCATGTCCGCAGTCTGCCCTTCAGCACGGATTGCCTGATCATAGAATATGCAAATATTGAGGAAGAATATGGCCAGAGAGGAGTAGAGGCCATTCCCCATCCATCCAAGGATCCGTACCAATCAAAGAAAAGATTCTTTGGTCCTTGCTGGTATAGTGCTGGGAACTGCAACATGCAAGCCATGCCATGTCAATATAGATATATGAAAGGTTAGAAGCAACAATGCAGATGATCAGAGAAGATTGCCCAGCTCCTACAGTACAAAGTGAGAAGGGCCTGATGCATGAGTCTTCTAGTATCACCAAAGATAACAGGAAAATAACTAGCATAAAAGTTTACTTGGCAACATGTATTTTTTTACAGACGTATTTGATCCACAGATGGGGGCCACACAAACATAATGTTGTCGCAAACTTCTGTGTGTTTGCATTTCCTTGAAACTTCGGTCAGCTTTAAATATGACACTAATACCAAGTGACTTCAATCTGCTTAAACGGTTCCTCAAACCATGTGCCTTAATTATTTTCTAGATGCTATGCAAGTCAAACTATTTCAAGGAAGACATTAAACCAGATGAATTGGCCCTACATTATTTAATTTGATAAACTAAATTTATGGGATAATATGTGTTGAAAACCCGCCAGTCATGTTTCCCAACATAATATCACAAATGAGATAACTAACACCGATATCTTTCCCAATACCCATTGTGTATTTCAAACCACTGTATTTTTACATAGTATCCACATAAAAGCGACTTGCACATTGCACATTTCATTTCAGTGAATGAATACCTGAAGCAGATAACCTAGAGACTGAATAGCATTCTACTGGAACTTTAAAGTATTCACATAATAGTGACTTGCATATTTCATTTCAGGGAATGAATACCTGAAGCAGATAACTTGAGACCGATTAGAATTCTAATGGAACATGGAATGGAGAAGTAAGACACAACAAATCATTCCTAATTCTGAAATGATCATATCATTTTCCTAATTCTGAAACGATCATTTCAGTTCTAAACATGCCTAGTTTATCATAAGCAGTATGGTTAAACTAAGTTAGATGTATAAGCAGTATGGTTAAACTAAGTTAGATGTATAAGCAGTATGGTTAAACTAAGTTAGATGTTCTATCATATACCTGTAAGCAGATTTCAGAGGAAACATCTTGCTCAAATACTCCGAAAGTGATATAACAGGAAGCGAGGTAAGAACAACATTGAAAAGTAGCATAAACCAATCATCATATACAGATTGCCCAGAAAACCCAGCGAACGCTTCAAAGTAAAATATTGTAAGCCCAAAAGCAATATTCTTGTAAAAGAAGTAGCAAATCTGCAATTAAATAAAATAAGATTTAGTAAAGTTAAAACATAACAGAATCAAATGCAATATAATGAATAAAAAGAAGTGTTTCAAGTAGCACCATTTGGGCGATTCTCTTGTAACACCAATGTCCATGGACTACAAGAAGTCGCCAAGGAACCGAAATTGAGAAATGGAAAAATCACTAGCCATCACTGCCTGGTAAAAAAAAAGAAAATAGTCATACCTAATCACCAATCCTTGATGTTATATGAAAGTAGAACTACACTAGATAGGGATTGATCATGATAACTGAACAACTCACCTGCATGCCCTCTACCCCACTTATGCCAACTCCAATATCAGCTTCTTGAATCATGCCCACATCATTTGCACCATCACCTACTGCTAAAGTGGTTTGTCCTATACCTTCTTTGACAAGTCGAGTCACCTACAGAGTGAAGGAGAGCAAACTCAACAATGCTTTATATAGAAACTAAGTATAGTCCAATGGAGAGAGGCAAAGCTACCAGTGCTTTCTGCTTTGGAGACACACGACAACATATGACAGAAGCACACTCGATTGCCAGGTTCAAGAACATATGCTTCATGTCATCCTCCAAAGCAAATGCCAGAGCTTTTCCATCAATAACTAGAGCAAATGCTGCATCTGGATCCTTCTCGAGTTTGACCATTTGTGACCCATTGGCGATTTGCGACAGGAGACTCTCCTTTGCAGCCTGCTCAGTTGTCAAAGATGAAAGTAAAGCCTACCATAAAGAGAATTACTTCCTATACAGTAAAAGAGAAGAAGAAAAAAGTTAAGGTACCTTCTTTGCATCCTGGGCTACCTGCTCACCAGTGGGTATGGACAAACATATTTGTTTCATGCCTTGCCTCAGTAAACTGCATGCATATCTGCAAAAGAAATAGAAACATCGCACGATATTGATGGATGTGATGTGCTAACGAGGTACAAAAAGTTTCTTGTACATGTTAAGAATTTCTATTTGGCAACAGCATACCCGATGTTAATTGCAGTTTCCATCTTATCACCTGTCAGAACCCAGATTTTGAGACCTGCTTGCGCCAAAACGATCTATGCACTGAGGAACCTGATAGAGCACAAAGCATAACTTATAAGTCAGAACAACTAGAAACAGTTACTAGCATAATATTTGGAACCAAGAAAGATATCTTAACAATACAAAAAGTCAGTCACTGTATTTCACCCCCTTTTGTAATTTGTCCTCTACAGCAGTTGCACCAACAAGGATCAGCTCTCTTTCAATCAACTCAGAAACCCGCTCAAGTTGCAACTCTCTATCAGGCCCAATAGAGGTCTTTGCTTTAAGAAACTCAGCATTCCAAGAAGAATATTCTGATTCATCAAGCACCCTGTACGATAGTGCCAATGTTCGCAAGCCTGCCTCGCCATATTCATTCAAATGCCTAGTTGTATCAACTTCATACACCCTTCCATTTTTTGCCAGTCTATCAAATATGATGCTGCTCGGTTGGGAACAAAGAACAATAAGGATAGTCAAGCTGAAGCCAAAAAAAAAAAAAATGGTGGCATTGAAAAAGATAAAACAAACAGGCCAAGCATGTTGACAGCACCAAGCAATCAGGTGTAAAATTTGTTTCTTCACATTTTTAAGCTAGTAACCTGAATGGATATGGCTTGATGTACAGGCTTAGCCAAAAACAAATTCAAGAGCATCACCAAATTTAAAAAATGGTACAAAACCCACCTGTCTGCTCCTTTGCAAAAAAGAAGAATTTGACCATCTTCATCCTGTAGAATTACAGTCATTCGTTTTCTTTTGCTATTGAATTCCAATAGATTGAGAATCTTGAACTCCCTGAAACCATACTCACATATTAAGACAATAATAACAATAATAAGGCTAAGGAACAATTATGTGCAAATGGAGTAACAAATACTGATACGCAACCTCTCAATTGTGCCTTTCGAAGAAGTGTGTTTCTCCCTGACAAAGACACTTGATTGTGTTCGCTTGAAAAATTCGAATCCAAATTCCCTGGCTGCCACAAGAAAAGCCCCCTCATCAGGCGATTCCGCTTCATATGCAATAGAACCAGTTGCTTCATTTATCTCCGGTATTGCTGTGTGGCACAGAGCAAGTATCCTGAAGAAGAGTAGAAGTGTGGAAGAATTTGGTTCCTTGTTCCAGTTCCCTTGCATGAGACGGTCATCAGCAAAACTGAAGCCTTTTATGGAGGGCTTTCGGTCGTTCCCAACACTAAAATTGACTCCTTCTACCAACTCGATTTCATCCTCATTGTTCTCCTCCCATATATCTTGTAAAGGGATATCGTGGTCATCAGCACCTGACGCCATCTGCTTTGCAGCAGCACGTTCAACTTCACTTGAACCCACACCATACGATACTCCAGCAATTGAACACTTCAGAAAATCCATCTGATTGCAGGTCAGTGTACCAGTTTTATCCGACAAGATTGTATGAACCTGGCCAAGTTCCTCATTCAAGTTTGATGTACGTGCCTGAGCAGTATTGCCAGTCTCCTCATCAAACATATGAATGTCCTGGTTAATGAAATGTGCTTGCAATACCTTCACAAGTTCAATCGAGACATACAGCGAGATTGGAATCAGATAGCCGTAAAGAATGAGAGCTGTGATTAGATGGAATATCCCAGAAAGAGCAGGGCGTGATGGATCATCTAACTTATTGCTTTTCTCTGGCTGCAAGTACCACCAACGGGGCAGATCAAACTTGATCCTCACAGCGAATCCAACTGAACTAATGATGGATATCAACACGAGCACAGTAAACAGGATGTATATGATAAAATCCATCTTCTTCTCAATCCTGCTCCTCTTTTGACGGCGACTCAGTTGAGTTCTGCATGACTTTACTGTCATGGCCAGTAAAGATAACCACTCCATAGATGAAGGATGTATTCCTTAGCTTTGAGTCCCTCAGAAGTATCTGAGACGGATCAAGGGCGTACACCTGTCTCTCATACTCAAAGTTACCAGTGAATGTGTACAAGCTCGGGTTGGGATCCTCGCAGCGTATCACTGCCTGGAAATCCTTAAACGACTCGCCTTCTTCCAGCGTCCAGCGTAACCTCAAGTGACCTCTTCACCTTGAGGTTGGTCTCACCATCGAGGTTCATGGTCTCGACATAGCAAATGCCATCCTCATAGCTCGAGGACAGCAGCAGCAAATCAGCGGGGAAGAACTGGTCCTTCTCCACCCTGACGACATCGCCGACACAGAGGTCCTCCCAGTGCCGGTAGTCGAATTCGCCATCACCCTTGTGCACGCTGACCTTGCGGTTGTTCACCTTCATGTCCTGGATGAATCGGCGCCAGTCCTCCAGCCCCTCCTTCATCATGCTGAGTCCGACAACAAAGGCCAGCGGCGCAATCATGCTGACTGGCGAGAAGGGGCACACCGGGGTGAGCGAGAGGATGGCGGTGAGGAGGAAGTAGAGGTTGGCGACGCGGCGGAACTGCTCGAAGATGGCCTTGGGGAAGAAGGTGAGGACGTTGTACTTGGTGGTGGTGATGTAGTTGGTGACGTACTTGAGCGGCTTCTGCAGCGCGGCGTTGTTGCAGTAGACGACGCGCGAGAAGCCCGGCCTGCCGACAGCGCCGGCCCCGTCGGAGGACGGGCCCGCGTCGCCGGCGTTCCCGTGCTGGGCGCGGAAGCAGGAGAAGGTGTAGAGATTGGTCCACCGCACGCGGTCCCGCCGGCGGCGGCCGCCGGAACGGCCCATCTCGGCGCCCGCCCGGTGTCCGTCAGCGCCCGATTTCCTTCCAGCTATGCGGATGCCGGCATTGCAGCGCGCTCGATCGAATCTAGTAGAATGGGATTCCTACGCGGCGGGGCGAATTGGACCTGCAACTTGGGGAATCAGTTCGTGATCTCGTTCGTCGTCGAGAAGCGAATTCAAAAAAAGAGAGAGAGAGAGAGAAGACAAAGAAATCGAGCAAAACGCACGGAGAAATCTCACACCGTGCAAACCAAAACAAGGCGCAAATTACACCCGCGTGTATTGCAGGCACATTCACCACCTCTAAATTCATCACCCATGTGAATGAAAAGACAAAACAGCACAAAAACGGACGAACGAACGGACTGCCCAAAAACTCCGCCACGGGTTCAAACGAGGAGCAACAAACAAAACAAAAACAGAGAGAGACGGGGGCGAGGGAAACTCGCAGGACCAGGAACCGAGGCGGCAGCATCCAGCTGGAGAGATTGAGGTTAGGAAGGCGCACCAACCTGTTGGGTGCACAAGAGGCAGAGTGAGGCGCGAAGAGGAACGAGGCAGTCCGGCGAGCAGGTAGGCGGGGGATGGATCCCGGCCTGGGGATTCACGCGCGGCGGCCGGCGACGGACGGACGCTTTGGTGGGTGGTGGTGCGGGTGGGGGCGGAGCGAGAAGGGTGGGGGAACGAGGCGAGGCGAGGTGTGGAGCGACTAGCGAGGGAGAGGGAGGAGGAGGTGGTGGTGAGGTGACACGGACCAGGAGAGAGAAAGATTAGTCCATTAATTAATTCCAAATATTATTTTATTTATGCTATTATTATTTAATTAACCGTGATAATTACTCGTCGAGGCTCCCCACGCGTCCACAACAACACGGCCGTCCGCAGTTTTGCTGTTTGCTTCCCCAATTTTCCTCCTTTAAAAATAAGCTAATTAAAAAAATGATGAATAATCGTTCGCATATAGGAGTAGTAGCATGCCTAATAAATGGAATTTATTTGGATATTTACGCTGCAAGATATACACGATGGCGCTCGCTCGTCGAGTTGCACGACGCGTACGTGCAGTCGTGGTCGTGCGCAACAACCAAGTCGTGGGTTGCTGGGGAGGACGGCAAAGCTTCGTCTCCATTCTTTCTTTCTTTCTTTTTCGTCAAGAAGGAAAAGAAAAAGGAAATGAAAACGCTTGGCTGTATTATAGTTATTATAGCACCACGTCGGTGGTGTGATTCGTGTCGTCCGCGGAAATGGAGAAAGAGGCGTGGGCAGGTGAAGGAACCACCGGGCGGGTAGCTGCGGCCGGCGGCGACCGGGGGACACACACAAATGTGACGGGAAACTGCTTCAACGGCATTGCACGTGAGGGCGCTCACTCGATCCTCTACTTTCCGTGTCCAAAGTTGAAATGTGTTTCTCGGAAAACAAAAACGACATATATTTAAAGACGGATGGAGTAGGTTTCCAATTAGATGTGCAATGTTGAAATTTGTTTCTTGGAGAACAAAAACGCCATATATATTTAAAGACAGAGGGAGTAGGTCGTCAATATCGAGCGATACGAGTTGGACACAATAGTAATAGCACATGGAAAACATTTGAGAGGTGCTTGATTTTGAAGATGATATAGCTGGATACAATGTATTTTGGGAAGTGCTGTATATATATATCACGCATCAGAAAGCTTGTTTGGCACGAGTAAAAAGATAGTTTTATATATAAAAAATTATAAAAGATACTAAAAAGCCAAATTTAACTGGAGCTCTACTCAATGTGATGAGGACAGAGTTAGTGAAAAGTAGTCTTTTTTCTAGACAAGCCAGACTTGTAGAGATAGAAGTGGCTTACACATCTTGTATTAGAATTTCTTGGATCAATTCAATTTATATAAACACATAAAAAGTGAGGAAAAATCCTTAAAAAGATATTTTGTTGTACTTTCGACACTCCAATATAAAAGTATTCCATTCCAAATTATAAGTCGCTTATGTATTTTCTAGATAAATTATTTTTATTATATATCTAAAAATAAATTATGTCGAGATACATATTGTAAACGATATATGTAGAAAAAAACCACAACAACTTATAGTTTGGAATACAAGGATTAGTTGAATAAGGCATTGAAACATACTTTTGCTATTGTACTTCCATGTCCATCACGATATAAATATGTTTTTTTTTATATCCCAAAAACACAAACATTGAACATGATTCACCTTCATGTGGAATTTAGAGACATGACACATGTTTCAAGTAGACATGCATGGTCCAAAATGTTTAGCTTCATTCTAGGTCTTCAAGTACTCAAGACCAGCCCAGATGGTAGATTGGTATTATGGTACCCAACGCCCCGTTCCTGTACGTCTCTTGTCCAGGGACATGGTGTTTTTCAAAAAAAAAAAAATCAAATATTGAACCTCTCCATCTTCTCCACATGACCACATCATTAGCACAAGCAGAGAATGGAAGATACTCCTTTCTTTTATGGATATTGTTTCACTATTACGCATGGCTCATACATTAATGTTGTGATACTGCTATAATTTCTACGTTGAGGACTTGTTTGGATGCATATCTTTCTATTTCAAACCACATGTGTTAGAGTGAAACTGTGTTCAAATATACTCCAACCCACTTTAAACACATGTGGATTCAGTGGTGGAGCCACCAGTATGACAAGGTATGGCCCTTGCCATGCCATCGCCTACAGTGAGCAGCACGTATATACGTATGTGTATTAAAAAAAATACTCTTACGTCAAGGCTAGCCTGTCCTCTCGCGGCCCATCAGGCCAGTGAGTTTCCGTGAAACCATCAGGAATCCGTTTTTTTTTTTTCGAACACGCAAAAGGTTTGCACGCCTTTTGTATTAAGACGAATGAAAAGTTGAAAGTTACAACGACGCCCATGAATGACGCACTAGGGGAATACAATTATACAAATAGCTCAATCCGTCCCTAGCGAAAGAGAACAAACGCGTACTCACTAGAGAAACAACCTAGTCGACATCGCCGATCACCGCGACGGCCACGGGCGCGCGGCCGACCGCCTTGGTCCTACACCTGACGAGTCTGGGAAGATCCGACGCATCGCCTCCTTTTGCGAGGGAGTGCGGTTGTCGCCGTAGACTCTGTCGTAGTAGGCCTGTCGCTCCACCGTAGAGGGCACCGTGCGTCCATCAATAAACCCCATCCGCCGCATCACCAACATCTCCCCTCGCCGCGAACCGCATATGCGCCGAACGGCCGAAAGCAGCCTCCTCCCGCCGGTGCGGCGGCGTAGGCCGCGGGCGGTGACACCTCGCACCGGCAGAGGCAATGCAGGCGACGACACCTTGCCGTCATACGCTTGAAGATCCCCGATCCCCCCCATCCGCTCACGGGAGATACATTCACGGGAGTTACGCTCGACGCCCTACGGCACCGCCACGCTGACCGCCCACACCGCCGTCACGCCGATCACCGACGCCGAGGCACGACGCCCTATGCCAATACGTCCACTCTTCCCGATCGGCTAATGGAGGCCGATGAGGATTGATGCGCCAAAGAACCATCAGCGACGTCCGATTCCGGATACCCGGATTGGAAAAAATAAAAGGTGAGAGTTAGATTATTTACGGAATCGTTAAATCGCATAATCTATTAATTTAACGCTACTTGTATATTATTTTAATATATGTTCCATTCAATGTTTTTAGTTGTAAGTGTAAAGAGATTTTTCAGTTCGATTTCTAGGCAATAACAGACCAATGCTACTACAAATGGGGGAGATGGCAATGAAATTGAAGATATATAGTAAATTTATGAGCTAATATATAGTAAATTTAAGTATATTCTATGATTATGTTTTTATATAAATGAGTAGTGATAGGTTCGCCACACGTGATTTTAATCCTGGCGCCGCCACTGTGTGGATTGAGATAAATATATGGGTTTACGTGCGTGTGTTCATAGGGGTGAGTGTGCGTGTTGAGTGTCTCGTTGTACTGTGTAATTAAAAAAAAAAAAAAAAAAACCTGAACAAAACGGTTAAGTGCACCAATCCAATAATGTCAGCTTTTACCTTCTTTAGCCGTGTGCAGACATAGCCTGCTTACTTTCGGCTTGGGCATCATCTTTGAAACCAGGGAAGTTTCTTCCATTCGAATCAATATAAAAGGTGACAGGAAACTTCCTAACCACACGGTTTCAGCAAGGAATACCACTGCAGTGCCGCGCATTACTTTCACTTTGCGCCTATGTTATCTTCTTCCAGGGACATACACGGTATATTATGATGCTGGGACGATATCAGGTTCTAGTGAAATAAGGGATAAAATAAGGATCGCATTGCCAAAAAAAAAAAAAAAAAAAAACCTTGTTTATTTCGATCTATTCACTAGATAGAGTATCCACTCAGATTGCTTGGTTTGGAAGAGAATGTTTGCTTAATGTTTAATAATGATAAGTACAAGTGTAGGGCCATTTGTCAGGCCAGAATTAGGTATTGTTGGCAGATTAGCACCAACAAATTAAAGTACGGACTGCAAAGGATGAGTCCTAAACTAACCCCCTCTAAAAAAAAAGACAATGCAATTTGGTGGTGAGCTGGAGCTCAGATCTCTGTTCTCACTTGTTTTATTTGGGCCATCGACTCATGGCTCGTCGTGGGTTTCCACATGCCAGTTTGGTTGCTTGGCATAGCTTGAAAACTGTGGAGCTGACGAGGATCGACGGGGAGTAATATACAGGCACACATGTTTATCAAAAAAAATTGAAGTCGTAATGCGAGTTGCTAATATATATCCAGAAAATTTAATTGCCTAGTTTTCTTTCTCAATATAATGTTTGACTTCCAACAAACTGGATCACTGATTGAACAGCTCTAGTACTGGTTGGATAGTACAGCTCTAGCTAATTCTTCAAGTAAAGGTTTACACAAGCTGATGCTTTCTGTTTTTAATATACCAGTACTGGTACCACTTGGATATAGGTCAATCAGTGAAATAGAATACATAATGTTTGGTTAGGCTTAATTAATTACTACTGTGTGCTCATGCTTGACACCATAAATTTTGAACATTGTTTGAGCTGTGGACCACTGATGAAACCATCAAACGAGCTAGGACAATAATTGGAAGGTCCCTGAAGGTTGGTCTGCTTGCACAGTAGGATTAGGTTTTTGTCGATCTGTAATTTTGTAAATAAAGCTGGACGAAGAACTCGAGGCTCGTTAGCTCGCTTCGGCTCGTGGCTGGCTCGCCGGCTCGACTCGGCTCGACTCGTTGGATAACGAGTCGAGCCGAAAGAAGATTTTAGCTCGTTAGCTATAACGAGCCAACTCGAGCCAGCTCGTGAGCGACTCGCGAGCCAAACGAACTACACATTCATGAAAAAAAACAAAAACAAAATCTATATTAGTTTTGTATTACTTTATGTTGTGCAATATATATGTTAGCACATATTATTTTTTTCATTTTAAGGTGTCTAGATGTATTACTTTTTATATTAATAGTATTTTTAAACTTTAGAAAAATATAAATATTATATTTTATATATATTTCATACCGGCTCATGAGCTTAACGAGCCAGCTCGAGCTTTTTAACGAGCCGAGCCAAGCTGGACTTTTGGCTCGTTAAGATAACGAGCCGAGCCGAAGCTAGCTCGTTTTCCTAACGAGCCGAACGAGCCGAGCCGAAGTCGAGGCGAAATGGCTCGTTATCCAGCTTTATCTGTAAATATGCATGGCCTTGCTGCTTCTGCTCTAGTAACATTATATTATCGCGTAAACACATTAATGCACTGGAAACATTAACATAGTTACTGCATGCATTTGCAATGATCAACATCTAGATTTATAAAGGGATCAGCTGATAAGCGTATTTTTTAAGTATAGAACCATATACATGCGTTGATTGTTTCGAAACATATATATGTGCGTTGTAACTTGTAAGTAAGCCTGTGGCCATTTGCGCTAGGTTAGCTGTGGAGGCGGTGTCCTTTCATCTAATCAATCATACATCTTTGGAACAACAGCAAGAGTACAGAGAGTGGCATACTCTACTCTTGCAATGCTAACACTTTTCCCGCTTGCTTCGTCTTGTCAACTTAGGAATGGTAGGCACGACGAATTCAATTCTCAATTACTAATAGCAATGAAATAGTAGCAACTAGCAAGCATGGTGGTTGTTGACTTCATGGACATGCCTGTAATATAGGATAATCTATTCTCCTTTTGTTTTGAGTTAACAGACATAGTACTAACTCCATTCCATATTCCAAGTTTGACCACTCTTCTTATTCAAATTTTTTTTGCAAAATGTCAAATCTTTTGTTGTGGCTTGCTTTATTGATAAAATTGCTTCAACAATGACTTAAATTTGACAATGTTTACACAATTTTTTTTTAACTTAGGGTCAACGAAAAGTCAAATGTCTTATAATGGAATGGAGCGAGTATGTCAAGATATTGTCGAGAGCAGATACCGCAAGCTATCTCGATACGATTTGGAATAAGCGAGCGTTATTATATACTCCCTCCATCCCTTAAATAGTGTCATCGTTGGTGTGCGTACCACAAGTTTCACTCTAATTGTAGAAAATAAGTGTAACATTTTTTATCTCTAAATAAATTTGATAAAAACTAGGTTCAAAGATCTTTGCAATGATACTAATTATGTATTATAAATATTTTAGTATGTATTGAGTAGAATTTGTTTTTTTTTTGAAGCGCAAGCGATACTCTTTAAGGGACGGAGGGAGTATACATTATTTTTTAACATGGCCTAGATATACCACACACACCCCTACATTCCGTATTATATTTTGAGAAGGCTACCTTAATTTGGTTAGCCCAGAATCCATGCAGAAATCGTTGCAGGTGATCAAAGGCCGGCTATATAAATTGGCCAAGTAATAATCCAACTAGAAATCATATGCCCTGAACGTTTCCCTAAGATAAGAACAGAAGGAAGGAGCCCTAAATGAACCCAAAATCCGTCATAGCATATTTTTTTGACCAAAGTCAGTAAGGAAACCTTAACCTATTTTTTATTTTTTTAATAATATAAACCTGTTTAAATTCGCTCTACGGAGAGTCGAACCCAAGATCTGTTGGGTGCTGCCCTCTAACCAGAGAACCTTTCTACTGCTGCTAAGCGAACGCAGCTTAAGCAAGAAGCAAGCGCGCTCGTGAGCCGAGCATACATGTTTTCCTTCTTCTCCGCGGGGCTGACCGCAGTATCGCGAATTCGCGATCGCGTGTACGGAAAAGCCGTCACGCGCTCACACTAGTGTCACCCACTCACTCACCTGACCCTGCTACGTCACCTTCACCTTTTGCCCGGCCCGAGCCCAACGACTGGGTCTGCTAGTGTGGCAGGGGTTAGTTGTTGGCGTGCTGCTTGTGGCCGGCACTGGATAGTTACGCTCACTAAACCCTCCACTGACACTTATTCTTATTCCCCTTGCCGGTGCCGGGAGTTGCAAGTTTCAACAAAACGCACTGTCTTATCTTGTGCTTGCTGGTGCCAATAATTTGCCAAATGCCAAATGATGGTTGCTTCCATTACTACTACTTATGATAGTGATCTCCTTTGGACTAGTTCAGGGCATCCAGCATCATCAATCATGTCCAATGGTTTAATTTCTTCCCCTGACTCAACACAAGAATAGAGAGGGCGAGAGACCCGGCCTATCTCGTTGCAGTTGTGTGTCAGGCTTATCTATCGCCTCTAAAAGTTTATGCTCCTTTTAACCTAAAAACCGGCTACACTACACAACACATCAAAACGTATACTTCGGTTAACTTCTTTTCCATTACTTGCAACGGGTCTGCTCAGGTGTAGAAGTTGTTCAACCACTACAAAATGCTTTGCCTCGACCGGAAAACACTGCAGCTGCTGCTCTACTACGTTGCAGCTGAAACGCAGCGGACGGAACCTACAAATGGTGTGTAGGGGTGAGTGCTGCCAAAATTTATTTATTTATTTACTATAATGCATACACTTGATGAATGAATGAACTGAATAGCACGCAAAAGCGGTTGAGGTATTCCTGGATGTCACGTGCGCGTCCATCATCGTGCATCTCGTCCAGGCGCGTTTACCTTGGCGCTGATGTGACAATCGTGGGGCCCGTGTCTCATCCAAAGCTTCGACAGGGAGGGCTATCATCATCATCATTTGAACACCTCGCTGTTAGCGGTATGGAGTTTCAAAGTTGAAACTTGAGAAGAAGCCCCCCGTTTCTCCACCACCCATGCGTGCGTGGTGCACGGCAGCACGGGCCATTCTCTCCGATCGAAACAAGAAATTTCAGGGCCCATGATTTCTTTTCCTTCATCATGGATAATCCGCTGGCCACTCTAATGTTTTGTTGTGTTCTGTAAGAGAGAATAAGCTGAAACGAACGGAAACTAGAACAAATGAAAAATTATCTCCCTCTACATATCTCTGTGACATTCATCTTCAACAAGACGTCCCGTCGATAGCGAGGCGCCAGTGGTGACTTCGGAACTTCAAGATTTGCCGGCTTAGTCCTTCAAGGTGCTCAAAGGGGTAGGGTTTGCGTATGTGTGTTCATAGGGGTGAGTGTACGTGCGTGTTGTTGAGCGTCAAGTGTGTAATCTCAAAAAAAAAAAACTCTATGTAGCCTATTCATTTTCAACAACGAGCTGAAGCACTGACTTTAAGCCGATAAATATACAGTGGAATGACACTGATGATGAAATATCAAACGAGGACAATAATTGGAAGGTCCCTGCGTAGAAGGCTGGAAATGAATTGCCCTGAAAAAGGTTGCACAGTAGGATTAAATATGACCTTGCTACTTCTGCTCTAGTATCTAGTAACATTATCTTTTGTAAAAAATTCTAGTAACATTATATTAAACACGTACAATAATGCACTGGAAACATAAACATAGTTACTGTGTTTGCAGTTATCAAAAACATATGTGTAGCGCTTTTTTAAGCTTTAGTTGCCTCGTCACCTTATACCTTAGAAACGTATATAAAAGAAAAAGGAAAAACAAGATTGGAGAGTGATAGCCCCCCCTGCGTATTTCATTAAGAAGAAAAAGATTTTTTCCGATGTTGAAACACCCCCCCCCGAACCCTGAGCTAGCGATTAGATTTCTATCGCCCCTGGCCTGAAATTCACTTCCATTAGAATTTGAACTCAGGATGGGTGCCTCTAGAGTGTCAGGTTGGGTAACCAACCAAACCCACATTCTTTGGATTAGAAACATATATACATGCGTTTATTCTTTCAAAACACGTATGGGTTGTAACCATTTGCGCTATTCTAGCTGTGTGGAGGCGGTCGATCCATTCATCTAATCATCCATAGAGAGAGTGGCATTCTACTCTTCCTCTTCAATGCTAACCTCACCTCCCCCCCCCCTTTTGTCTTATCAACTTAATTAGGACTGGTAGGCACGACGAATTGTCAATTAATAATAGCAAATAATAGCAACGAAATAGTAGCAAGCATGGTGGTTGATGACTTGATAGACATGACTGTAATAGGAGAATCTATTCTCTTTTTGTTTCAAGTTAACATACTATGTCATTGTCCAAAGCAGACTCGGCAGGCAATCTCCCTACGATTTGAAATAAGCAAGCGTTGTTGTTGTTGTTGTTTATTACTACTACTACTAAATGAACTACTACTACATGATCTTTTAATAAGGTCTAGATATACCCCCACACACACCTACACTATCATATCATATTGCTATGTTTTCTAAAACAGAGAATATATAATATCTCAACTTCTACATCGGCTAATGTATCAAGCAAAACAATTCCAAAGAATCTAATGAGGTTAGCCCAAAACCTGGTATGGCATATACTGCCGCTAAGCGAAGGCAGCTTGAGCAAGAAGCCAGGGCACTCTCTCGTGAACGAGTAGTGAGCCGGAGCATATATATTTTCCTTCAATTCTTCTTCGGGGCCGGCCGACCGTATCGCGATCGCGAGCTATATATCCTTTTCACCGAGATCCCGTGTGGCGCCAGTGTGGCAGTGTTACACACTCACTCACCTGACCCTTCTACGTCACCGTCACATTTTGCCCGACTGGGTCTGGGTCTGTGCAATGCAACGCATGATCCAGCGACGGCAGGGGACTCGTAGTAGTGGGATACCTGATACTTTATTCCCTGCCGCCGGTGGTGCCGGGAGTTGCAAGTTTCAACAAAACACACTCACTCACTACAGGAATCCCGCGCTTTGCACTCGGCGAGCACTCGGCAAAGAAATAGTCGGCAAAGCATTCTTTGCCGAAGTGCCTTTGCCTTTGCCGAGTCTTGGTAAAAACAGTCGGCAAAGAAAAACACTCGGTAAAGATAAAAAGTCGAAAAAACAAAAAAAAAAAACACTCGGCAAAGAGCCTCTTTGCCGAAAGTGTAAAAACACTCGGCAAACAGGTTTTTCAAACCAGTTTTTGAGGCCCCAAACGAGCTTAAATAAAAAAGTTGTCAACTACAAAGTTTCATAATTTTTTGAGATCTACACTTTTCATTTAGGAAGTTTTTCCATCCGAGGTCATTTGAAAAATTCGAATTTTAAATTTGAGAGCGCTTTAAACCTAGTTTTGCATGATAAGATGAATTGAAATCAAAAAGTTTTGTACTATAAAGATTCATATCTTTTGGAGACTTACAAAGTTTACATTGGTCATTTATTTATTTGACAAAATGTTAGTAACATTGTTCAGTAAATCTTATTAATCTCTTTCTAGTTCTAGGAAACTATGAGAGGATATGAAAGAGATGTAAGTTTTGTGAACAACGTTATTGATGCTTTGTCAAATGAAGAAATGATCAAAATAAACTTTGTAGAGCTTGAGAAGTTATGAAACTTTATAATTGAAAACTTTTTTATTTAAGCTCGTTTAGGGCATTAAAACTGATTTGAAAACATGCTTTTGCCGAAAGTGTTTTGGCCCCTCTTTTCCGAAAGGCAAAAAGCCCTCTTTGCCGAGTGCCTTTCTTTGCCGAGTTTTTTTATTTAGCACTTTCGGCAAATAGGCTCTTTGCCGAAAGTGCCCGAAGAAAAACACTCGGCAAAGAGGTTGACACTCGCAAAGGGCGGGATTCCTGTAGTGACTCTCCAGTCTTCTCTTCTTGCTTGCTGCCAATTCGCCAAATGCCAAATGATGTTTGCTTCCATTACTACTGATGATAGTGATCCTTAATTTTGGACTGGTTCAGGGCATCCAGCATCATCATGTACAATTCTTTTCTTCCCTGACTGAACACAAGAATGGAGAGGCTCTATATATCTCGTAGCCCGTTGCAGTTGTTGTGTGGCGATCTTATCTACCTGCCGGCCGGCGCTCTAAAAGTTTATATACTATATATGCTATGCTCTTGCTTTTAACGAAGGAAAACCCGGCTACATTTTACAACACCCTTTGTTCTGCCTTTTGACAAAGGAGTACTACTCTCCTTCCGAATTCATCCAAGTGCAATGCTGTTCTTTTATTCTTTCGCCTGGCCTACCCATGGTACTGTACCCATCACGGTGGATCAATGCACTAGGATGGCAAAGCTCCTTTCTTTTTTTTCTTGTTTGTGCAATTGTGCTGCCTCTCAACCTCAATACATATACCTCGGCCGGTTAACTTCTTTTCCATTACTTACTACGGGTCTGCTCAGGTGTAGAAGTTGTTCAACTTCCACAAAAAAATGCTTTGCCTTGACCTGAAAACACTGCAGCTGTTGCAGCTAACGGAACCTTCGAATGGTTGTAGTAGTGACGGCTGCGAAAATTTACTCATTCGATTAATGGTTTGTGCAGCTGTTAAGCCGATTGATGTTGTTTTGTTGTGAGAGAAAAACGATATACTGACTACTGTTAAGTAAGGATGATAAGTTCAAGTGAACAATATCTCCTATCCTAATTAAGCACGTCCTCCTCTGACCATTTCAAAATAAGAGTCACTCTAATTTCTCCAAAAGTCAATTGACCAAGTATATACAAGAAAACACTATTCATGGTGTATATTCTATGGTCGAATGAATTTTTTTTTTTTGAGGAACATGTATTAATTTTGGTGCATTACACCGACCCTTTTACAAACAGAAATCTCAAGAAAAGAAAAATTACAAAGAAGTACAAAACTCCCCGTTCATCTTCCTCGAAGCCTTCGAGATCCGTTCGTCACCGCCGGCCGGCCGCTTCCCAATCGTCGTGGGGCACGAGAGCCAAACTCCACAAGGTGGAGGCCGCAGAGGAGGACTTACTTCTAGGCGAATCGGCCCGAATAAACGCCTCCCAGGCGCATCGGCCAACTCCCGTACCCACGATACATCCTTCGATTCCACATGCCGTAATCGAGCAAAGCTCGATTTTCACCACGTAACATCTTCCTCAAGATTAACGGGGTCAACAAAGATCATCACTTGAAGAAGACGACGATGTGCCGCCCTCGACTCTGACGTCTCCCCAGCCTCTCGCTGACGTCGGAGAAGATCGCCATCGGAGAACGGAATAAAAACGGGAGAATTTATTCATTCGTCGCCTCGCTTCCGCATCGCCGGCGCCGCCAGAAAAGCAAACCGCAGAGGAGCCACGCTCCTCCCAAGAAAAACCTAACTCCATCGTCGAACATCGGCGGCGAGCAAACCCTAGACCTAAGACACGACCAAAGACGCTACAAAGGCGGGTCGTTGAAGAGACGGACCCCGCTCCTCGTCGCCACCGGCGGCGAGGCCGGAGGTGAGGGAGCGAGGGGCCGTACCGGCTGCCGCGGCGGTGTTCCGCTTCGGCTTTCTTTTTTTCGCGAGGACGAAGCCCTAGGCGAGGGTGTTGCGCTGTTTGTCCTACTCCTCCCGTCCCATGGAGTTTGTCGTTTTTTACTTTTGAACTTAATGTTTGACCATCCGTCTTATTCAAAATATTTATGCAAATTATAAAATAAATTAATCAATATTTAAGTATTTTCATTGATAAGATAAGTTGTAACAAAATAAATTATATTTGTACAAAAAATTTGAATAAAATAAAGCGTTAAATAAGATGGCACGGAATCTCAGTGGTACGGAGAGAGTATGGTCGAATGAATTGAATAGCACGCAAAAGCGGGCTGAGGTGCACACAGGTACACAGGTACACAAGGCACACTCCCCATTCCTGCACCACCTCACGTGCGCCCATCATCGCGCAGCTCGTCCCGTTACCCGGCAGGCACCTTTTATTTGGCGCTGATGTGAAGATCGTGGGACCCGTGTGTCATACTGTCATCCAAACGACCAAACCATGGACATGGAGAGATGGAGATGGAGGGGCTATCATCATCATCATTGGATCATCTTGCAGTTATTGAAACTTGAGTAAATGCGAAGGTCCCCGCGTCTCCACCACACCCAAGTCACCCATGCATAATGCATGGATGCCATTCTCTCCACGTGATTACTTTTATTATACCATTTGACGATTAAATCAAATTTTAATTTCTCCTCACTCAGCTTGACAGTGTGTTAAACTTGAAAAGTTGTGTAACCTCACGTTTGCTTCATCTTCTTATTATATCCAAAGCCGGTAACTGAATCTTAAAAAAAAAAAAAAGCTTATAAAAGCTCGTAACAGAATCACCAGTATCCGTGGGCCAATTTCTAGTAAAGATCGTAAACCCATTGGAGGCAGAGGCCCAGCCCATTTAGCAAAACCCCTAAGCCCTTTTCCCTTTCCTCCTCTCTCGTACGTTCAACGAGCCCATACAGTCTTCAGCGCCTCTTTTTTTCAAAAAAAAAAAAAAAAAAGCCCTCAGCGCCTCTGTCCTCCTCTCCACTTCTCCAGTCCACGCGCCATGGACCTGGAGCTCGAAGCCGCGGGCGGCGGCGGCGGAACCAGGACGGTGTCCTCTCCGTTGACTCCCCCGACGGCCGACCTGGGCCGCGGGGACCTGGGCAGCGGCCCCTCCGCGGACCGCACCGTCTCGCGCCGCCACGTGTCCCTCCGCCTTCTCGGTGTCGGCGGCGGGGTCGCATTCGAGGTCGTGGGCAGGAACCCCGTCGTCGTCCGCTCCCCTGACGGTGGAGGCGGAAGCGGAAGCGGAACCGGATGCAGGGTGTTCCGTCGCGGGGAGAAGGGCGAGCTCCGCGCCGGGGACGCGCTGTCGCTGTCGCTCAAGGCGCCTGCGTTCTGGGCGGTGCGGGCGAGGGAGGGCGGGGACGGGGACGCTGAGGCGGATGTGGATGTGGAACCCGCCGTGCTGGACGCCGTGGCGAGGCGGGAGAGGCGGACGCGGGAGCGGAAGGAGAGGGAGAGGAGAGGCGAGCGGCGGAGGAGGCTATGGAGGTCACTGAAGAGGAACAAGGGGGAGCGTTGGACTCTGATGTGGAGGGTTTCGACATTGATTTAGCAGAGAGGTAAATGCACCCCATAGCTTTAGCGGTACTGTGTCGAATAGGTCAAACTTGAAAACGGTCATCCAGCCCCGAACTTTGCAAACCCGTTCACCCCGGCCCAATCCGGTTTTGCATGGCTGCATGGCACTGTTGCGGACGTGATTTGCTACTGATAACCCCGGATTTGCTTCTGATAACCGCGGTTTAGTTTTTTCTTCTCTAATTTATTTCGGTGAATCTTGAAAAATCATAACTCTTCGATACGACATCGGATGAAGATGATTTTTTATATAAAAATTATAGCCCTCGGCGAGATCTATAACTTTTTAGTTTTGAATTTTTCATTTGATGACGTTAAGGTGCTCAAAAAATTATATAAAATTACAAAGACCATAATAATCACGTACTTACGCTTGTCACATTAGAAATTAGTTTCTATATATTGTTTCGACGCGAAGCAAGTGCACGGCGGCTCGGTGTAGAACAAAGGCAGGGCGGCATCGCACCTAGGAGGTTTGGGCGGACTCAAGGCTAATGTCGCACCAAAAAAAATGCGACAAGCGAGTAAGACGCGACTATTATGGTCTTTGTAATTTTATATAATTTTTTTTTGAGCATCTTAACGTCATCAAATGAAAAATTCAAAACTAAAAGTTATAGATCTCGTCGAGAGCTATAATTTTTATATAAAAATCATCTTCATCCGATGTTGTATCGAAGAGTTATGATTTTTCAAGATTCAGCCAAAATAAATTAGAAAAGGGAAAAAACAAAACCGCGGTTACTGTAGCAAAATCCGGGTTATCTGTAGCAAATCACGTCCGCAACAGTGCCATGCAGCCATGCAAAACCTGACTGGGCCTGGGGTGAACGGGTTTTGTAAGTTCGAAGGGTTTGGATGACCTGGTTTTCGTTCGGGGGACCTATTTGACACAGTACCGCAAAAGTTCGGGGTTCTGGGTGCATTTACCTCTTTAGCGTATATAGATCCAGTTGGAGGTAACCTTCTGTTCTTCTTTCCTGCTATGGAGGTCACTGCAAATTTGAATTCTATTATTGCATAGGTTTTTAGCAATTTTGTTTGACTTAACACTTACTCCTCCGTCCCCTAAATAGATGTCATTCTCGCTTCCCGGTAAGTCAACGTTTTAAAATCGTAATTATATATTAAAATATATAAATATTTATGCTAAGTAATTAGTATCATTGAAAAGATCTTTACGTCTAGTTTTTTTAATAAATTTATCCGGAGATATAAATGTTCCACGTATTTTCTATAAACCTAGTCAAAGTTGATAAAGTTTGACCAACACGCACCCCAAAAAACGACATCTAAAAAGGGGCCGGAGGGAGTAAGTGTTAGATACTTCAATCAGTTTGGGTCAGATTGGAGTGTGTGGCTTCCAATGAACTGGGTTTAAGTTTTACCCTCTGTGCTCTGCTTCTGTTAGCTGATGATACATTCATTCGGGAGAATTGGCTGTGTAGCATTGAAAGATGTCAAGTTTTGCAATGTACCATTAAAAGATCTCTTGTTTGCTATATACCATCAAAAGTTCACAACGTTATTGGTTTCTAGCAGCCTGTTAACTTTGCTAACGTTTCCGTGTATCTCTGTTCTCCGCTGGTTCACCACGGCTGCATCTCCGACGTTATTGGTGTCTAGCTCTGGCTCCTTGCCGTCGCGACAAGCTCGCCCACGCTCGACGTCGGCGCATCGATGGCAGGGACGACGCTCCCATGTCCGGCCAGCCCCGCCCAGCTCCCACTTAGCAGTCCCGCCGCGTCGCAGGCGACCTCCGCCCCGCCGCATCGCAAGGGCGAGCGCCACCTCGCCGCCGCAAGGGCGAGCTCAAACCTCGCCGCCGTGTGGATGAGCTGCGACCTCGACGGTGAGCGGGCGAGCTCGGCACCGAGCAGACGAGCTGCGGCTCGCTGGCGCGCCGGGCGAGCTCTGGGGGCGCCGTGCGGAGGAAGCCCGGGGCGGCGACGGCGAGCATCCGGGCAGGCGGAGGCCCGCGCAGTCAGGCAGCGAGAACATGACGACAGCCACGGACGTCGTGCTCAAGGTCTTCAAGCAGCGCTGGGAGCTCTCTTTTGCGTCACCTGGGAGCACGGCGAGGAGCTTGGGACGCTGACAGACAGCTCGGCGCGTCGGGCGGCACCTATAGCTGGCGGGGCGAGCGGCAGCTCATGCAGGAGCTGGAGCGCACGGTGACGGCGGGTGCCGTCGAGTGCATCATCCGCAGCTTCGTCGGCAGTCGGCACACAAGTCGCTGCTCGTGCTGGTCGATGGCATGCTGCACGCCATGCGGCTCCGCAGGGGCCGCACCGAGTCATACTCGTACCGCTTCATGGAGACCGCGCCCTTCAGGTGGGAGCGCGCAATCGGCTGCGCCCGTCTTCCCCAAGGCCATTGGCGAGCTCCATGAGCACTGGCGCCGCCGACGTGTCACGACTGTGCGGTGGGTGGAGGTCCCGTCTGCTGCTTGCACCTTTAGAACACGTGGGAGGACGAGACCATGGGCCCGTCGAGCTCAGCGTGGGTGCATCGCGGGCCAGCAAGCTCGGGCAGGCATGCGACGCGAGCGCAAGCATGACCATCACCGAATCCGATGTGTAGGAGCCGTGTAGCTCGCTCCTCCATCACCGAATGTCGTGAAGAGGCCGCACCGCTCGACCCCAGCTCCAACGCCGCCGTCCGACGCGGGGAGGCTGCGCCGCCGCCGCCGTCCGTGCCGTCCGATGTGGAGAGGTCTCGTCGGCGCTGTCCGTCGTGGAGAGGCCGCACCGCTCGACCCCAGTGGGCCACGACGGCAAGGAGCCGGAGCCGGAGGCGTGGGCGGAGATGCTGATATGGTGAACCAGCGTTGGTCAGGAAGATGCGCTGGCCATAGTGGAACGATGACTTGAAAACGGAGATACACAGAAACGTTTGCAAAGTTAGCGTTAGTGTTAGAAACTGATAACGTTGTGAGCTTTCGGTGCTACATAGCCAACAAGAGATCTTTCAATGCTACATTGCAAAACTTGACATCTTTCAATGGTACACAGTCAATTTTCCCCATTCAGAATACTCATGTGTGGGTGCAACAGGAGCAGTTTGGTGTGGCTACTGGATTTTCTTTACTCTATTTGTTGGAAAACCTGAGGAAACTTTGTGCTCCTATTACATGCATTAGCAGTGATCAGTGAACAATTCAATTCCTATAACAGTATAACATTTGCAATGGCTTAAACTCATATGATCTGCATAGGCATCGGGAACAAAACAAAAATATTTCGTATGTTTAATTTTAAAACTCTGGTAATGGACTACTCATAACCAGCCAATGCTCTTCATTAGTATCTTATTTGAGCATTAGTAATCTGGTGCGCTATATTTCCCCGGCCTGTTGGCTGTTGCTAGGAATAGGCATTAATAACCAGCCAATGCTCTTCATTAGTATCTTATTTGAGCATTAGTAATCTGGTGCTCTATATTTCCCCGGCCTGTTGGCTGTTGCTAGGAATAGGCATTAATGTTAAAATAGGTACCACCGTTGGTTGCTGCTAGAAAAAGGCATTAATGTCAAAATAGGCACCCAAAAATGTTTCTGGCTTCTTGTTTGAAATACGTTTCTGTTTAATTGAGCAGCAATTATGGTTTTGTCTGCAGAATTTGGGTTCTTGTCAATGGGCCATGAATTTGACAGTTACCCAAAGGGAAGGATTCGTGCCCCAAAGGATTGGAATTGGTTTCTAGAGGAAACAAAGAGGAGCTCCGACGATGAAGTTAGCAGCAGCAGGAGGAGAGGCAGATTGAAAGGTCACAGTTGGAACAAGAAGAAAGACGGAGAAGGCGAAGATGAAGACTGGACTGGTGAGAGTGAGGATGAAAAGGAGTCCCTGGCAAGAGTTCCTAGTGTGAAGAGACCAAAGTATGCAACAAGATCTAAAGGCCCAGAAAAGCCTAGCAAGGAAAACTCAAAGGTTGGAAGCGGCAAAAGCATCAATGAAGATGAAGGGGCCGAGGATGAAGAGGATGAGCAGGATGAAACTCTGGGAGGGTTTTTAGTTAACGACGAGGATGACGAGCCTATGGAAGAGCTGAGCGATGAAGAGGAGGAATTCGACGATGAGGAAGATGATGATTGATAAACCAGGTCATAAATTAACCTTCTCAGTGATGAACTGATACTGACAAGTGACAAGTAGTGTGTTTGTTCTCCTTTCAACTTGTGTAAAAATACTGTGTGACAACTGTTGGGAGTGTTGTTTCTTCTGAAAAATAGATGTTTTTGTTCGCCCAGATGAGAGACTGATACACACACCTACTATCTGTTTGTTCCCTTGGCTGCGTGAACTGAATTTTTGGTCACCTGTCACCTGTGCTGCCATGCTGCGACATGGGCCACCAGTCTTCATGAAAGCAGTTCCGCTTCCGTTTGAAATCAGAGGTTTGCACTATCAAAAGCAATATCTGTCTTGATCAAGGAACGATAGCGATGCCCAAATGCCCAACACTCGTGCTTGTCTTCACCAGGACATTTTATCCGATTTCGAACCCGTTACTTTAGCTATCAGTATTCGTACGTTGGCATTCCATCTGTTTACACTACACCTAGACCTGACGGATCCATAAGATCATAAGCATAACCCATCTGTGAGGTCATCCTTCATCTGTTAGGTAAATTCTCTTTACATCGACTGCCTGGATCAGGCTGCTGGATTGCATATGCGGCACACCACCATCGTTGGATCCTACAAGACAGACGTAGAATCCGAATTAGCACAACGTCTATTATACAGACTTAATAACCCAACAATAATAAATCATAACATAATCACAATCCAATAGCAAGGCAGTGGCTAACGAATCGACACTAACACACACCAAATGACAATTAGGGCTCAATGCAGAGGCACACTCCAGTACCGTACCAGTGTACCACAGTACCAGTGCCACCATTACAATGCAGCCATCATATGGCAATGCCATTGCCATTGCCGCCAGGGATCAGGGACTCGGCGAGCCAATGCAGTCTATCTGCTGCACAAGCTCCTCAACCTCTTTCTCGTCCATCTCCGCCCACGGCTCCGCCGCCTCCGCGGCCGCGATGAGCTCCTCAACCTCTTTCTCCTCCATCTCCGCCCACGGCTCCGCCGCCTCATCAGTGGCAGCCGTGGCCGCGGCCGCGACGAGCTCCTCAACCTCGGCGTCGATCTCCACCTGCTCCTCCCCGAGCAGCTCGTACCATATCATGTCCGTGGCGTTGGAAACCTGCGCCGCCGCCGCCACGGCCGGTACGGGAGCCGCTTCGAACTCGGCGCCCGCTGCCATCGCTAGCTCCTCGAAGGCGAGGACGTCCGCTGATGTGTCGTCCGGCGCGGCCGCGGCGGCGTCAAGCAGCCGCCGCTTCCTGCCGGCAGCTTCTACTACGTGCGCGCCGCCTCGGCGCGCCAGCAGCCGGTCGAGGAAGGCCGGGTTCTCGATGGCGCGCGCCAGGAAGGCTGTGCACTGCTCCTGCCGCCGCTCCGTGCCCCGCACGCGCTGTTCCATGTCCAGCAGCTGCGCGCGGGCCTCCTCCTGCTCGCGCCGCAGCCGCGCCAGCTCCCGCGCCAGCGCCTCCCGGTCCCGCCGCAGCCTCTCGATCTCGCGGCTCTTGTCACTGTCGCCGCCGCCACCGGCCCCCGCCGAAGACGCTGTGGATCCCCCGCGGCGCCGCCGGATGTTCACGAGCAGGTGCCGCTGCCCCGCGAGGAAGTCGGCGTGCGCGAACTCCCACCTGTCAGGGCTCACCTTGCGGAATCCCTGCACGGATTGCATTGCACGGTCGTCCACGATAAATTAGCAAAGAGAATCAGCTAGCAAATCGATTAGCAGAAGGTTAGCATTTGTAGATCCTACATTAACATTGCAGTGTTTGTTAATTACGAATTGAGATTGTGATTACGGACGTAGGTGTTGAGCTGCCGGAGGAAGGTGGAGAAGTTGCCGTGCTTGAAGCGGCGAGGAAGGTGGCCCGCCGCGAAGGCGTGTGGATCCCAAACCACGAAGCTGTTCCGCGCGGCGCCCCACGAGATGACGCCGTCGGTCACCGGGTCCTCCACGAGCTCGAACGTCTTCGCCAGGAACGGCGGAACCGCGGATCCCGCCGGTGTCTGCCAAGGCTCTGGCGGCGGCGCCGGCGCCGCGCAGGCTGCCGGCCAGTGCCACCCAGCAGCGTCGCCGTCGGCGTCCAACACCACCACTTCGTCGTCGTCCGCCTCCTGCTTGACCGTCGTCGTCACGGCTGGGCGCTCCATCCGGCAGAGGGCGCGTGCGGCAGGTGCTGCGATGCGATGATGAGTTCGAGTAGGCTGGTGGGTCGGTTGGTGTATTGGCGGGAGACATGGGTGGTGTTCTGCTATTTATAGTGAGGGGATGGAACATTCTAGAAAGTACGAGAAGGAAGGGATGGAGAAGCAGACGGGCAGGATCGGCGTCAGATATTTTCTTTGGAAGCTTCTCATGGCCGCCAGAGGTCGCGGGAACGGCTGCTGGGCCGCGAGTTTTTTTTTTTTTTTTTTTTCTGGCGCCTCGCATCGTCATTGGATTTCAAGTTTTTTATCCTTTCTTTGCATGATTTTTTTTCCCCAAAATGTACTAGTACTGGTTTTGATTTGATTTGATTGATATTTTTTTTTGAGCAAATTTGATTTGATTGATGGGATGTGAGTGACCCGCTGTCGTGCTAATTGCCGATTTCATTTGGATCTAGGCCGGTTGCCCAGCCCAAAGCCGGGCTTGCCAGGGAGGCCGGTGGCCTGGTCCATGGATTGAAAGGGAGTTAATGGCGACAATATCTTATGTGGAAATATTGAAAGAAAACGGTCCAACTGATATACTTCCTCCGTACCTAAAAAAAAAAACTTGACGTTTAGAACAGCGTCCACGATCTTCAAAACATAATTTTAACCTTCTGTTTATTATAAAAATATTTATCGAAGAGTAATATATGTATACTTCTATGAAAGTATTTTTCAAGACAAATCTATTCATATAGGTTTCACATTTACAAAATCAACAACAAAAGTTTCATGATTTATATTTCTAATGTTTGACCCAAACCCTGTCCTAAACGTCAAGTTTTTTGGGTATGGAGGGAGTATCTTTGGTGAAAAATTAGATTTATGTATTTTCAACTCCTAAAATTGTGCACTTTATCTTTCTAAATAATAAGCAGTCTTGAAGGTTTTGGCTTGTATGGCGTCATGTAGGACTTGTAACGGTTCACAAAAAGTTAACTATACTTTATATGCGTCAAGTTAAAATATTTTTTCCTTTTGAAAATTATCCAAATACCTTTTATAGAATGATTATGAATTTTAAAAATATTAATACCTAATTATAATTTTTAACTAAAAAATTGAAACTAGTTTGATATGAAGATGAAGATCGGCAGTCATGAGCAGTGTGGTGGCACCTAGAGAGGACCGAGGTTCCGATCTCCCGCGAAAAAAATAAACTCCGGCGAAAAGAAATATGTTGGTGGCCTAGAAATTTGATATGTGGCGGTGCAATGGCAAAGGCCATTGGTTGTGGGGCTCCCACCCGGGGTTCAAATCCCGGGTGCGACACTTTATCCCGGGTTTATTTCAGGATTTTCCTAAGCCAAGCATTAAGTGGTAGGCGACGTCCCCGTCGACAGCGAGGCGCCTGTGGTGACTTCGTGAACTTCAAGATTGCCGGCTCAGTCCTTCGAAGGTGCTCATAGGGGTAGGGTTTGCGTACGTGTGTTCATAGGGGTGAGTGTGCGTGCGTGTTGAGTGTCTGCGTTGTCTTGTGTAATCTCAAAAAAAAAAAAATTTGATATGTGGGAAGTAAAAACGCCAAACTATTAGAGATAATCCTTTTTTTCCCCTCCCCATACTATTTTGGGATTCGGTAAATACCATGGTTTGGAGAACCAAAAATACCAAACAAATTGGAGATGCTCTGAGGGATGCGGATCCCATGGGAAATGGGGAACTTGACTATTCTACAAGGATTCCAGTTGTTTTGTAACAAACTATGTTGAAATTTTTTCAGCAATTTTAATCTATAAAAGGTTTGGGAGTTGAATTTATACTAATGTTTGCCCAACAAAAAAATAAATAAAAAGCATATCCTACATATTTACCCCCTCATGTTCAAGGTTTTTTGTTTTCAACACTAGGAAAAGGGAGGTGCATGGACATTTGGATCTTCTTAATAGTACGACATTCATAAAGTCCATAGAAGATAATAAAAAGAATGATAAAAAGATCGAACTTTGATTCTTGTCAATCGTAGCCGCATTCATCCTTGGCAGTTGGTTTTGGGGGGAGAAGTTTCACCATTTTTCATCTACATCTTTCTATAAGACTAATCTTTAATTGAAATGCTTTATAAATCTCGTGAGTTCTTTATTTGCATTATGAGTAATTCACTAAAACCAAACCTATAATAGGGTTAGATGCATTTTCAGCATTGTCATGGTTTAGATGACTTGTTCCAATAGAATAGAAAATCTGAAATTGATGTGTTCCATATTCTTTCAAAAGCAGATGCCGATGCCATAATTCTTGGCTTGACTAGCTTCTGTGATTATTTTTCTTTGACACCTTTAAAAAAAGAACCTTTGTGTCATCCCTTTTCCCTACTTGGAGGAATGTGCTCGACACATCGGGTTCCTTCCACTCATGTCTTTGTTTACTGCAAACAAACGTAGCAGGCACTTTCATCAAGGGCAACGAATGAGCCCTTGAAACGTCCCCTGCAATCCCAGGGGACAAACGCTGTGAATCTTGCGGATTCGCAGGAGAGGGAGCTGAAAGAGCACGGCACCTAGTAGGAAGCTGGCATCAATGGAGATGGCAGGCGCCGCAGGAACGGAAGCATGGTTGCCGTACGTCACCACGGTGGCGACCTGCGCCGTCGGCGTCTTGTTCGTGCTCTACTTCTACGCGCCACACTGGGCGGTCAGGGGCGTGCCGGGGCCGCCGGCGTTGCCCGTCGTGGGGCACCTCCCGCTGCTTGCCCGCCACGGACCTGACGTCTTCGGCCTCCTCGCCAAGAAATATGGCCCCATCTTCAGGTGGCAAAGCCACAACGACTCGATTCGATTGTGCGCTTGGTTTTGCAGAATCGAGTGCATGCTCTTTTTCGCAATCCTCCTAGATTTCAGTTTGTTTTCATCTGTTTGGGAGTAGCATTTTTTTCATGTGCGAATGAATGAGGTTTAGCCGCCATGGCTGCTGCAGGTTCCATTTGGGGAGGCAGCCTCTGGTGATCGTCGCTGACCCGGAGCTCTGCAGGGAGGTCGGCGTCAGGCAGTTCAAGCTCATCCCCAACAGGAGCTTGCCGGCGCCGATCGCCGGCTCCCCTCTCCACCAGAAGGGGCTCTTCTTCACCAGGTGATCACTTCTCGTCTTCGTCAATCCACCGTGACGCATTTGTATCATCAAATCAATAGTATAGCATTGCGATCTGATCAGGGACGAACGGTGGTCGGCGATGAGGAACACGATCATCTCACTGTACCAGCCATCGCACCTCGCCGGTCTCGTCCCCACCATGCAGCACTGCATCGAGCGCGCCGCGGACGCCATACTGGCTTCGGCGGCGGGGGTCCAGGAGACCTCCCGCGACGTCGACTTCTCCGACCTCTCGCTCAAGCTGGCCACAGACATCATCGGGCAGGCGGCGTTCGGCGTGGATTTCGGCCTCACGGCGAGCGGTCCCGGCGGCGAGGCCGCGGAGTTCATCAGGAGCACGTCCACTCCACGACCTCCCTCAAGATGGACCTGTCGGCGCCGCTCTCCGTGGTGCTCGGCCTCGTCGTGCCCGCGCTGCAGGCGCCGGTACGGCGGCTGCTGAGCCGTGTCCCGGGGACGGCCGACTGGAGCGTCACGCGGACCAACGCGCGGCTCCGCGCGCGGGTGGACGAGATCGTGGCGGCGCGGGCAAGCGAGCGCGCCCGCCACGGCGAAGCGAGGAGCAGGAAGGACTTCCTGTCCGCGGTGCTCGACGCCCGGGACCGCAGCGCGGCGCTGCGGGAGCTGCTCACGCCGGACCACGTCAGCGCGCTCACCTACGAGCACCTCCTCGCCGGCTCGGCCACCACGGCGTTCACGCTCTCGTCCGCAGTGTACCTCGTCGCCGGCCACCCGGAGGTCGAGGCCAGGCTGCTGGCGGAGATCGACGGTTTCGGGCCGCGCGGCGCCGTGCCGACCGCCGCCGACCTGCAGCACCGGTTCCCCTACCTTGATCAGGCAAGCTAGTGACCCGGCAACGCAGCGTCACGTGTACTTGAGTAGCACGACGGCGCGCGAACGTCACTTGCATCTGCATCTTTGCAGGTCATAAAGGAGGCCATGAGATTCTACACAGTCTCGCCATTGATCGCCAGGGTGACGTCTCGACAAACAGAGCTTGGTGGCCACAAGCTCCCAAAGGTACGGTGGCTGGTGTTGTTCCTGTTCATGAACTGGCATTGCCACGCTGGCATGGTGTTCGTCCGGCCTGTTGATGCATGGTTCACCTTGCCCAGGGCACGTGGCTGTGGATGGCGCCGGGCGTGCTGTCCCAGGACGCCGCCAACTTCCCGGACCCCGGCGCGTTCCGGCCGGAGCGGTTCGACCCGGCGAGCGAGGAGCAGCACGGGCGGCACCCGTGCGCGCACATCCCCTTCGGCATCGGCCCGCGTGCGTGCGTGGGGCAGCGGTTCGCGCTGCAGGAGGTGAAGCTGTCCATGGTGCACCTGTACCGGCGTTTCCTCTTCCGGCGGTCGCCGCGGATGGAGTCGCCGCCCGAGCTCCAGTTCGGGATCGTGCTCAACTTCAAGAACGGCGTCAAACTCGTAGCCGTCGAACGGTGCGCTGCCATGTCGTAGCATCGGTCGTGTACGGATGGCACGGGATGGCCGCAATACCTTGAGGGTGTAGTGGTCACCTGGACGAATAGTTTGGTGGAAACTTTGGTGTAAACATTGTTCTAGTGCTTCTCTGCAGCCATCGTGGATCTTGGAGAACGAAGAACGATAATAAAGTGACAGTAATTTTGCTGGCCGTCGATGCAATGCAACCAGGTGATCATGCCCAAGCATGGCCATGCTCAAAACTTATAACACAAGTAGCATTTCATCGAACAACTCATGCATAGAGGAAAGGAAAAAGTCCAAATTACTGCCCTATGTTTTCACTCAAGTCTAGATAACACCCTAAGGTATTGTTTAGTTTATTTTACTCCGGTGGTTTTGCAAACCGGTGCACTTAACACCTTTTGGCACTAATCCAATCCGGTTTTGGTGACGTGAAGGTGGTTTTGCAATTAATCATGCCACGTAAGCTGCTGACATGGGCAGAAAATTATTTTCCCTAGCGTGACTCCCTTGCGACTCGTACATGACTCCCACAAGCACACGTGGAAGTTCTAACCGAAGACCGGCGGCGATCGCGGCACAGAGGACCGTGGGGGCACATCCATCCGCGGCCTCGATCCATCCACGGCCTCGATCGATGGCAGCTTCACGCCACGCTGTGGGGCACATCGAGGTGACCGACGGCGGTCGGCACATCGAGGCGACCGGCGGCGGCTCCAAGGTGCGTACGTATTTCCCGTGTAGGTCTTCCGATAGCACGTAGGGTTACGTAGGGATGACTACACGTACCTATTTACTAGCACCTTGGGTAGTATCTCATGAAGTTATGGTTCGGCCATGCATCATCTGCATATATGCAGTTTGAAAAAAAAAAAAAACAGATTTATGACCTTATGTGCAGAGGTAGACCCCGCCAAGAACGGCGACCAACTGCATCTTCGACTGCCATATAGCAGTAAAAAAACGAAAAACTTTCATCCTACTGACGTATGCCTCAATAGTATCTAAATAGATGATCAGTTATGTCAGCTATGTCATGTTTTCGTTATGTTAAACATCAGTTATGTCAGCTATGTTAAACATCAGTTATATAGTATCTCATGAAGTCATGGTTCGGCCAAGCTTGAGTGAATTAATCATCGTGTTAATGACGGTACTAACTACTAACAGCATGGCCCTGCATAGCATTTCTGATTTCAGTTCCATGGTGAGAGCAGCAGCTAGCAATGATCCATCGGTCTCTCGCACTGCTCACTAACGCAAACATGCCGTAGAGCATAAGGAAATTATTATTAAAATCCCAGTTGATGGACTGAGCGAGCACACATATATCGAAGGCGTATATGATTTTGTTCAATGGTATGCATGCAGCTGTCCCCTGCAATGCATGAATGCAAATATGTGCGTGTCTTTCTGGCCATGTCAGCCAGCTTACGTGGCATGATTAATTGCAAAACAGCCGCCACATCATCAAAACCAGATTACATTAGTGCCAAAAGGTGTTAAGTGCACCGGTTTGCAAAACCACCGGAGTAAAATAAACTAAACAATACCTTAAGGGGTTATCTGGACTTTAGTGAAAACACAGGGTAGTAATTTGGACTTTTTCCTAGAGGAAACAAGTAAAACAAGTGTCAGACATTCCGCCAAACACAGCATGCGCACGACAGAAACTAACTAGCAGGCATTTCACCGAACGCCTCGTCTGCAGGAACAGAACGAACAAGCATTGAGCAAAAAACGAACGAACCAAACGAACAGTTCACCAAACAACTCATGTGCACGAACCAAACAGACAAGAGACAAGATTGTGGCTGGGATTTCTTACTCATCATTCATCACATCATTCATCAACGCGTTCCACGATTAACAAAGACGGTAGTAGCCGCACATCCCAAATCACTAAGATAACTACTAAACCTCTTCCACAGGTTCTGGACGAAAGCTTAGCCCAGATTGCTCTGGGCCAGTGATGGTATCCCCTTCTTGAAGGCGTCATTGAAGAACCTCCTACACTGCTCCTGCTTTGGCCACCCCGCTCAACTCCTTAGCACAAGACTCGGGCGAAAGCTTTGCCAAGCTCTAGTGTTTGCTTGGCTCACGATGGTGGCGCTATCACGTCATCCACCTCCCTGGAGGCATCGTTGATGAGTCAATGTGTTCCTGGCGTTGTAATTTCTTTTTATCTTTCTTGTGCTTGAGTGATGTCTTGTATGGTTTTTGTCCGGTTTTCCAAGATTAAACGGACGACAGCGTTTCCTTCCGTTCCTAAAAACAAGACTTTTTTTTGAAAAAAGTAGGTGGGGAAGCTCTCCCCACCCCGAATTAGTTTTCAAAAAAAAAAAAAAAAACGATACTTAGAATCAGAAGAAGAATCTAGACTGAAAGATGATCTCCTCAGCTCCTCTAATGAAGGAACCCCCGATGTTCTCAAACTGGCATCTCGATCGATCTTGCCCTTGTTCAGACCTTATCTCATACAGATACAGCAGGAACAACAACCCGCCACCCATGGCAGTGCCTCGTATAGCAGCCAAGGTGTAGTCCAACCAGAGGGGATCAACCGCTCACCGTCCGCAAGCCGGCAGCGGCGGCAGGTGGTGGGCCGCTCCTCCGCCGCCGCGCGCGCGCAGGCGGTCGCGCGTGTTGCGCCTCTCCTCCTCCGCGGCCATCTGGGCGCGCACGTCCCGCTGGACCATCGCCTTCACCCACGCCTTCTCGTGCTCGGCCAGCCAATCCTCGCTGGCGGTGCCGGTGGCGGCCTTGTTGTTGTTGGTGGTGGCGACGCCGCGGCGGCTGCTGATGCCGGCCACCGCGCGCCGAGTGGCCGAGCGCAGCGCGGACTGCATCTTCTCTTTCTCGCTCGCTCGCTCGCGTGGTGTCTGCTTTCATAGTAATCTTTTTTCGGTTGCTCGCGTGGAGCGCAGCGGGGCACCACGCGTGGTTCTCTGACTATACGCTTTTTTCGGTTGCTCGGTTGCAGGACGACCGGCACCGCCAGCAGATAAAAAGGAATCTGCGGGGAGGAGTCGTGCATTCCACGCCTGCTTGCGAGGGATCACAGCCGTTGATTCCATCGAGATGGTCATGGACCGTTCAGATGCGCCGGCAGAGGTTGGCCCATGCTTCAAACCTCGCCTTCTTTTCTACTCCCTCCGTTCCATAATACTTTGCAATTATTTAACTCATATAAATTGTATTTGACTTTCGTCTTATTCAAATTTTTTATGTAAATTATAAAACAAACAAAAGGTCATTACAATATATTTAGTGATGTAATAAGTCATAACAAAAGTGGTAATATTTATTAAAAGAAGTTGAATAAGACGAGAGGTCAAACACAGTTTATATGAGTCAAACAATTGCAAGTATTGTGGAACGGAGGGAGTAAATAGGCACAAAATCACAATATTGTTATTTCTGGGAGCTATTTTTGATTCTGCATTTTTTTGGTTGTTTGTAAGAATGGGTCAATAGTTGCTTGCAAGGTGTTGGATAAAATGCCCACCACACTTCATATGGCTCCAAGACTCCAAGTCTTACGTGTTTAATTTGGATAAGCTTGGAAAGGAACTCGTGTATGTCAAGAAGTTTTAGAATGTATAGTCCAGCATAAAATTTCTTTGTTCATTACGAACATAGTATGTTCTTCATTTCATAGGAATCTTTAGATATTTCTTCCAAAGATGCATTTTTGGCTACCCAAAATACACTTTTCGATTATAAATTTAAAGCTCAAAATTTGGTAAGAGATCCTTCTTTGGCTACCTAAGCAACATGAAGTTTAGATAGCACCATGTTTGAAGAATTGGTACTATGTGACTGTTTTGTTGTATACACGTAAGGTGTTCGACGACAAACTGCTTGTGAGTAATTAACTTGCTACTCCCTCCTTCGTCCCAAGATATAAGGCATAACTACTTTTTATTCTTGTCCCATGATATAAGGCGTGCTCTCTCTAGAGGCACGTATATCGATATAGGAGTACTAGTGTTGATAGGGAGACTTAAACGCGTTTCTTGGTCTTTAAATCCGAGGTGGTTACTGTAACATCCCAGATGTTAATATGCAATTAAAATTTTGATCATGTCATCATTGCATTGCAAAGCATGCTTTTGGATAACCTTTCAATGCATTAATTAAAATAAGTTTATTTATTTAGAAATTGTATGTGTTTTAGGGTTTAGTGTGAATTTATTTTGATCACATGTGATTGATCCTAATTAGGTGTTTGGGTGATTGTTTTTATATTTATAAATTACTGGTTTAAAATTTTATCAAATTCAAGCTTGATTTGGATTTCGAAAATCCTAGTTTTTTTTTAACATCCTCTTTTACTCCCTTTTTCAATAATTTCAAAACTATGCAAAATTTGACCAAAGTTTCAAAAACAAAAGTGTTTATCTTTTTTATGTTGTACAAATTGGGTTTTGGGAGTTTTTAAAGTTTTTATATGAATTTTAAAGTAATTGCAAATTTATTTAAAATTCTATTTTGACCCTATTTCAAAAGTCTATTTTGGAGGCTGATTTTTAAAAAGGTTTCTATATATGAAATGTAGGTCTTTTTATTTTGAGCATCTTTTATGTTTGAAGATTTTCAACTTCTATTCAATTTTTGGGAGATTTTTGAAGAAGAAGAGAGGACGATGAACCAGTACACTACAACGAGAAACAGCCGTAGCTAGCTACGTGCTTGCTTTGCTTGCTTCACCATCGCCATGCCATTCACCATCCTCCACGTCGCACTCGTGCTTGGAGACATGAAGACGTCCTCGTGGCCTTCTCATTGATTCCAGGCCAGCCTCGTAGCTGCCTCGGTGGACAAGCTGAGTAGCTTCTGGTGAGCCCGCACTCGTAGCACGTCTGCTCGCTTGCTCTCGTATTTCGTTTCGTGCGCACGTCCGCCATGGACGCGCGGCTGCAGCTCCCAGGCATGGTGCCGTTCTTTCCCCTCATCCACCTCCTCCAGCTAATGGTCTTGTCTTCCATTTCGCTCTCCTCCCGGGGCTCCTGAGTCGCCGCCGCCCGTTTCTTGCCGGCCATGGCGAGGGCGCCAACTGCCGCCACCGTATAGCAGCTGCCCGCCGTCTTGGCCAACGCGGGGCGGGTTGGTGCCAGCTGCGGGCGCGGTTGACCGCGGCCAGGTCCCCGTGCTGTCCCGGCGTGGCCGTTCCGGCCGAGCCAGTCCTCTCCCTCCCAAGCCGACGCCGTCTTCGATCCTCTGCTCTGTCGCTATGTGAGGAAGGAGAAGGACCCAGATTCAAATAGAAGCTTTTTAAGGATTCCTGATGTAAATTTCTTAACTCATATAAATAGTGTTTTATATTTAATTGCAGTTTCATAAAAGTTCGGGGGCTCATTTGCAAAGTTTCCAAGTCAAAGACTTCATAGGCCGAATTGGGCCGGCCTGCTCACTGTTTCTATTGGGCCAAGCCAGATTCAGCCCAAGTGCTCATTTTCTTTTATTATATGTTTTATCAATTTCCTTTATGATGAATAGTGCCTGATTTTGTGAATTTCATATAAATTCATGTATGGCTTTAAAAATTCTGAAACTTTTTGTATAGCCTTCCTGTGATGTTGTGTATCCATGAAAAATTTGAAACTTTGATTTTGAGTAGTTCTTGCATGATTTAAAAATACATTCTTTAATTGAAAAATACATCTTTCATGATTTTTAGAAAATAAAATATTTATTCAAAAATCATGAAAATTTATTTGGTGCTGTTTTATGATGTGATCTACTTGTATAAAAAGTTTGGGGCCATTTTGAGAAAGTTAATTTATTTTCTATTTCATGCTTTATTTTATTTATTAGAAAAGGTGAGTGTTAGAGCCTAATGACCTAGGTTTGGTGTGTGATTTAGGATTGTTTTGTGAATCTTGGATCATACCACAATCAAATGGTCTTTGAGAACTCCTTAGGCAATGGTGATGATATCTTATAGAGTAGTTCAACAAGTTGGTTGTGTTGGGTTGCAACTTTATCGTGAAGGAAAATTGTACTCAAGTGTTTATCATTTCATGCATCCATCAAGCATCATATTTATACTTCATCATGCTAAAGCATGCATCATCATCTACGTGTAGAGTATATGAGAGTGAGATGGTTCATGATGGTCGAAGCTTCAAGAAGATCCATCCACCGATGATATCGATGTCAAGTATGACTCGGGTGATCTCGTTAAGGAATCTAACTTTTCCCTACAACACGTGGCAAGCCCCGGATACATTTAAACCCTTCCTTGTATTTTACAAAGCTTTTAAACTTATGTTTATGATATGTTGCATTAAGTAATTAGGAGTTGAGAGATAACCTAATTGCTTTGCATTACCATCCTTGTTTATTGCAATATCATTCTTGTTAACCTGTTTAATTTCAAAAATGCTTAGTATTGCTTAGCCCCCTCGCTTGTTTAGTTAAGCTTTTTTCATCAAAATGTTTTAATTATGAATATAGTTCTCTTTTGGAAGAATAATGAGGTGTAGTGTTTAATTTGAGACCTGACGGGACACGGGTTGTGTCTTTGGTGGTTAAGCCGATGGGGTTGCCCGATCGTGCTTGTTCCGTCTGCGGTCGATTAAGGACCTTTCGTTGATTGGCCCTTGGATCAAGAATTTGTTATACTGGCCACATATACGAGTAAGCCCGAGATCTTGGAGGTGTGCCAAATCGGGAACGCATAACCGCGCGACCGGGAGTGGAGAGATGGCGGGAGTACATGTTACCCTCGTGGGTTAAAGTCCCGGATTGGAGGTGTACGGTACTCTCGGGCGGCGTAGGGCCGCGGTCCCGCTTTTGGACGGTCCGAGTGAGGGTTGACATATGCAAGTTTAAGTTCTACATATGTCGTGTGGTGAGGTATCCCCACCGGTTTTTAAGCGGTTCGAATCGGCGTTTGCTCCACGAGAAAAGGAGACTTGATCCTCGCACCCTTCTTCGTAGTAATTGATGGAATATGGTTTTGAGGAAAGAAAGTTGGCTTATGAAAGAAATGTTTGCTCTAGTATAGAATCACTTAGAGTATATGAGTTACCAATTTGAAATTAAAATCTTGAAAGTAAGGATTCACTTTTAGTAAGCTTTTCTGCAAATGAGTCCTGGATTCTTGCTAAAACTTTTCCTTGATTCCCCTAAGCCTGCATTCCTAAAGTCTTCTCCTCTTTCTTTGACGGTTAAGTCTTGTTGAGTACTCCCCTGCATCGGGGTTTTGTTAACCCCCTTGCGGTGTTTTGACTCGTCTTTGTTAACCAAGGTTATGTCGGTGGGCACGACATGATCCGGTTGTCTTCTAGTCTACTCGGCTTCCGCAAATTAATTAAGTTAAGTTTACTCAAATGTAACTTACTCACATTTTGTAAAATTAATGTTATTATTCTTCCGCACTCTGATCTATATTTTTGTAACAAATGTTGTAATGTTGTAGCTACTCCTTTGTTGATCCCGGTATGAGTTATCAACGGGGCTTCTTAAGTTATCGGGTGTATCTCGCACGGGTTGTCCGAGGTCTTTGGGACAATGACAAAAGTGCGTGTGGGCCCGGTAATTAGGAGGTTCTGTTACAGTTACGCCTTATATCATACGACGGAGGGAGTATTATTGAATTTTCGATGCTTTATGTGTCTCATTGAGCTTGCACTATTAGAGTATATTGTACGGAGATTGCGCGTCCATGTTATTTGCTCCTAAGCCACTGTAGGCCTGGGTCCCACACAACAATAATGGTGATATGTGGTGGTCCGTGATGGCCGTATCGAGGTCAAGGTCGTACGACCTATTTGTGTTGTCAAATTCAGTCCAAATAAGAAGCATATGGGATTCTGCCGTGGGTCATCATTCGTAGTTTATTGGCACAACCAACAACAACTCTTAAGTACTCATCTAGAAACCTTGGGCACCGCCTAAATGTAAATTTTCCGGTTGTCTTGCGATTCAGAACCGAGTTTGAATGCCGACAGATTGGAAGCTAGGAGATGGCCAAACCAAGGAACCTGCATAGGTTTCACGCGGAGACAGGCATGCACCTTTGATTGTGGAGAGAAAACGTCACCTGAACACAAAGCTACAACTTGCACCGAAGGGCATGGCGAAAGAGTGAGACGCTTGAGAAGTGGTGGACGACAATGTCAAGTGCGTCGGGTATGAGTAAGAAAGGCCTACACACTCTCATTTTACTAGTATGTTTAGAAATATGGAAGGAAAGGAATGCGAGTGTTTTTTTTAGCACATGGAGTCCACTTCAAAAAATCAAAGCAGATGAGGCGACGCTATGGATCTTGGTAGGAGCAAAACACCTTTTTATCTTTATTCATCCAGACACCACCTTCCTACGTTTTGACCGGCTTTTATGGGATGCGCCCCTCCATTTAACAGCAGTAGAGTGTGTGGTTTGTTGTGGTTTTACATAGCCAATTTGGCTAAGGTTGTATAGTGCCTGTGTGGGCGATCTCTTCTTTTTAATATAGCTGGCAGCTTCTATCCGTTCGTTTCAAAAAATAAAAGGTTCCGGATTACCTACGGTGTGTAATTAACTATACTTGAAATTTCACCCAGCATCGGTTTGTAAAAGAAAAGAAAGTACACACTCTACTGCTGATAGGTTGGACGCCAGTTGTAGAAATGAACATTGCTACAAGAGAGGCCATACAAGCACGGCTGGTCGGCAAGATATAAACATACCAGCCCCTTTGCTCGGTTAAGGGAAGGAAATGACCACATCAGTCACATGAGTGGATAAGAATGATTGAAGATGTGGAAGAAAGGGGCCTCGTCTCACCTGGCGTTACGACCCTGATTGAGCCAACGAGCGGCAAACCTTGCTATTGGAATAGTGTTCATCGCTGTCCAGAAAGGCTTCCGGTTCATTGCTGTTATGCCGGCTAAGTATTCACACAAACAGACGCTATTGGGGCTTTTGGGCGCGGAAGTAGTACTAACAGGTGAGATTCAGAAGGATCTCAGGCTCAGCTACTAGAAATAAAAATGACCCAGAAACAAGCGCCTCATGTAGTTTTTTTTTTTTATTTCAATGATATTCTCTGTTGAATTTACCGACATTTGCTCCTCTCTTTGTGCTTTCCTGGTTATATTATAGATTGTTGTTTCTCGATCTTAGAGAATATTTTCAGGTTGAATTTCCAGTGGTGAGCTTTAAGTAATGCTTTTCTTTCATTTGCTGCAGATCCTGCAGCTGGGTATGATGGAATGGTCGTCAAGGTGGAAGAGCCGCTTAAGACCATACTAAATTCATATTTTCTGAATCAAGCGACTAACCCAGCTAATATAGAGGCACACTTCAAATGGACTGGTACTAATACCAGGGGAAAAAGGAGGCTACCTTTAAAATAGCAACTGCAAGTTTATCTTCAGTTTAGAGCCATTTATGTTTTGAAAACTAGTCCTGACCCGAGATATGGATGGACACAGCTGGCAAAGTGGATGTTTTTGTGGCATCAGTTGGATCATGAGGCACATTGACAGGCGTAGGAAGGTACCTGAAGATGAAAAATCCATAAGTAAATATAGTCTGCATCGAGCCTGCCGAGAGTGCTGTAATTTCAGGTAACCACATAAACACTTTTTAGTTTCAGCTATCTATACTTGCTTGAGAGAAATCGACAGATGAAAGGACCAACCACTGGTTCATGCAGTAATTTCACAAATAACCCAATTTCTTTTGATCCTGTCTATGTACTATACATGATAACACATTTGTTATACTGTTCAGGTGGCGCCCCAGGGAAACACCAGATCCATGGCACGGGGCCACGTTTCATACACGAAGTCCGGGACACTTTAGTCATCGAGGATCCTAAACCTTCTCATAAGGAGGCGCTGCGACAGCTCTTCACAGGAGAGAGCCCGAGGCGGTCGAGGCGCCACGCTAACCGCTGCACCTGATCGTTGATGGCGTCTAGGTAGTTCGATCAGCGAGTAATAGGCGTCTCGATCTCCTTCCGCTAGGGAAGGCTGAACCGATTGTACAACTCTGTTCTCCCATAGTGCGTCATATATGGCGCGTCGTTGTAAACTTCACTGTTTTTCTACTTAATACAAAAGATGCGCAAACCTTTTACGAGAAAAAACAAACTTCAGTCATCGATGAGGTTGTGACGGTGAGCACAGAGGAAACCATGGTGGTGACAAGAAGGCTGGCCAAGGTGGGAGGCCCGCGCTTGGATCGGCGTCGTCGAATCGGAGGTCTGTCAGGCTCATCCCGCTCGTCCCCACCATCGCCCTCATCTTCTGCGAGCACGGGACCTCGGCAAGGACGCCGCGCTCCATGTCGAGGAGGCTGGGGGCGCATTCAACGAGGAGGATGGGTGGCACAACGACGCGATCTAGGAGGAGCGATGGTTGGCTCGGGGCGACCCGAAGGCGGAGGCAAAGGCAGAGGAGCAGCTGCGGGCGGAGGAGTCTGCAAAGGCGGAGAAGAGGAGCGACTTCATCATTTGGGAGGTGACGGAAATGGAGGCGGCGGCTGGCCCTAGCCTGGCCAGGATCAAACGACCGATCGGTCGTTCTCCTAGAGCCAGGCTCCAGCGGTACGGATGGCCCAGCCAAGCCTGGCTTCACTCCGTGGCCAGCGAACAAAACACCTAATTTCTGGCCCATTCTAGCATAGTTTGCAAAAAGTGCAGTAACCAAACACACCCATAGAGTATCTATTACGTGACAAGATAAACAAATTGAAAACATACCATTTAATATAATTAATTAATTATTAGTCATATGTATTAAATAGTAACTAATACTTGCATCTTTTAAAATAATTCTAGCCTGTGCGAGAGCACGTTGATGGACTAGTCTATCTATTCTAGGATTCCAACCAAACACAACACTGACCCAAGCAAAATTGGTTCAGGCTTAATATAGATTTTAATTGAAAAATAAAACTAGGCTAAGCCTAATTAAAACCCAACACATTTCAGTCCAACCAAACATCAAGATCAGCCCACTCAGCTAGCTATAGGCTTAGATGTGCAAGTGCATCACGCCCGGCAAGAACCAGCAGCGGAATACAAAGGCAGGATCCGTACCGTACCGTACCCAAAATGAAAAACAGAGTCCGCAGCAGAATACAACTCTGTATGTTCCGGACAAACAGTTGCATGCGCACCATTCTTGCTTGCTTGCATCTTTCTTGTTGCCTTCTTTGTTGTATCTTTTTTTTTTTTGCCTTTATTTACTTTACTTTGTGCTTTAGTTTGCGTGCCATCCAAATAACGGACAGAAACTAAAGGACCACAAGAACTAAATAAATAAAGTCGGCAACGCCGAACGTTAGGGCAAGCTCGCAAGGCTCGCATAGAGTAAGAGCATCTCAAGCAGCTTACCAATACCTTCTCTCATCCCCATAAACTTGTGATATATGTTACCGATGCAAGCAAAGTATCATCTGAAATATATATGGACGGCCACAAAACAAACGTCCATATACATATGGTTCTTTGCTTGCATTGGCAACATGCAAGGATTCGATCAGGCTGGGCACTTTTCACCGTCAACCTAAACCTTTCTCTACCTTTAGTAAAATGATCGAATCCTGCATGTTGCCAATGCAAGATTAGATGATTCTGATGCAAGATTAGATGATTCTTTGCTTGCATCGGCAACATGCAATATTTAGTAAAGCCGAAGTACTAAAAGCACACACTGCATACATGCATACATATCATATTTGCCAAAAGGGAACAAAGTTGGTTTATTTGGACAGCGGGCCATTTACTTTGCAAGCACTCATGTATTAAGTTTCTCAGGCACGGCCTCTCTCTTGTCTCACACACACGCACGCACACGCAAACACTTCCATCCATCATCGGGCATCACCTCTCTCCCTCTCCCTCTCTCTCACACACACTCTTCCATCCATCATAGGTTCAGTTGTTCAAGGCAATTCTTCGAGTTCTCCTACTTGCCGCTAGTGCCAACAATTCAGCTCGAAGTGAGGTTTATCAAATGTCTACTCCCCTTAACTATCATGTTCACAACGGATGGAAATCAATCTTTCTGAAGCTAGTAGAATAGATATGATAGCACAAAATTTTAAATACTTGTTCTTAACTAGTTCCATCTTCCATATTTATGTCTTGATCTGACCAGGCACCAGACTAAGCGATGGGTTAGATCGACCTGTAATCCAAACGGCCAGAAGCTCATCGACTGCACGCAGCTACAGCCATATACCTCCAGTCACTATATCATGGCGCTTCATTGGCTTCCAAATGAAATGAATTGAAGGTGGTTCGTTGAAGCATTCTTGCACAAAATTTATCTAGCTAGTAGCTGACACCTTACAAGTCGACCCAACTGCTTGTTGATCAAATCCACCGTATGTCCTAAGGTAATTAAGTACTAAAAGTTTGTGGAATCAAAATTACTTATCTTTGCGTAATTTCTCTTTATTTATTTCCTAACACAGTATCCATTTAGAGATACGTACTTTTCAATCGTTATATGATTAAGATAAATAATTTTTTTCCAATTGCTCTATATGTTTTTTCATCCAAACTAATAGTTTGACGCTTTGGGCCTGCTTGGCTGCCCTCCAAAACATGCCCAGCCAAAATTGTGGTATTGCCAAATCTTTGGCGCTTGATTGGTTTGAAACCCGAAGTTTGGCGGAATAATGGTTCTAGCCAAATCGGGTGGTAAGGTTTTGCCAACAAATCAAGTGTTATGTCAATACTCAGTTTTGGCAATCAACCAAGTGGTATACTAAAATTCTTGCCAAGGCTTGGGTAATCGAAATTTGGCATGCCCTAGTTTTGTCGGGGCAAATTTGGACCCCAACCAAGCAAGCCCTTTGCATTACAACTCCATAAGTCTTGAATATTTGTTCAGTTGAAGCTTTAGCTTAAGTATTCCAGCTTACTATGTGTCGTGAATCTGGCTCTCAAATTTTGATCTTACTAGTTGTTGCAATTTTAGTTCTAGTTAGTACCTCATAAAAGCAAACACCACAATCTCAACATGCAAATTATCAATGTCCTGTTGACACACGAAAGTGATCCGTGCAGCAACACGATAACTCTTTCGTGACGACGAACGATTGCTTTCCGATCAAATTAAGCAACAAAGGTTCCTCGCTTTCATGGAGGTAAGCCGACCGTTTTTTATGGCAAAACGGCAAAGATGAACCAATCCCTAGAGAGACTATTGTAGTATTTATACATGTCCGCCTGGTCTTCGGCAGGAATACAGAGTCTCAAACGTATACGTACTAGATTAATTGTCTCACATATACAAAGCACAATATAAAATATTTTATTTCTAACTGACTCGGCCAACAAATCTTATAGCTCTCCTAGTCCGTCTACAACTTAAATATCTCAGCGAAGTAATTAATGAATGTGAAATCCTTCTGATCCAGGTCTCTGAAATCTTTCCTTCCTTGCTTCCTCCACACGTGACCTGAACTTCCATGAATAGAACGCCCTTGGTCCTGTTGCAACTTAAGCAACATGTCAACTATTTTTTTTTTTTTTTTTTTTTTTGAGAATGACACAGTACAACGCAGACGCTCACAATACGCACGCACACTCACCCCCTATGAACACACGCACGCAAACCCTACCCCTATGAGCACCTCCAAAGGACTGGACAGCCGGCAGATCTGGAGATTCTCGAAGTCACCATAGGCGCCTCGTCGTCGACGGGAACGTCGCTTACCACTTAATGCATAACGCCGGTAAATCCTGGGAAAATCCCAAGAAAAGGTGCGAGCACCAGGATTTGAACCCTGGTGGGTAGCGTCCCACTGGACCGTCCTACCATTGGACTACAAGCCAATTCTAATTTTTTTAACTAATAATAACTAGAATAATTTGACCGTTCCTTTGCCAAATTACACTGTAACACATGCCCCCCTGTTTTCTGTACAATTGCATTTTACCGAAATACTTAGAGATCAACTTTTACTTGAGGACGATGTTTGTATAGTAACTTCTCCGGCCATAATATTGCTCAGGGCGATGTTCAGAAAAATAGATCGGCTAAGTATTCATTTTGCTCAGGGCGATGCTCGAAAATACATCGGCCAAACATTTTGCTCAGGGCGATATTTAAACAACATATTGACCATATTAATATCAAGCAGCTTGCCACACACTAGGATAGTACTTCTTCAAATATTTTCCATTGAGAGCCTTAGGCAATTTATTCCCCTGCAAAGATTGTACAAAATATGAATTTCTGGGAACAATCTCTACAACCTTATACAGTCCTTCCCAACTCAGTGACCATTTACCGAATTTATTATCTTTAGTTCCTAGAGGCAAAATCGTTTTCCATACTTAGTCTCCTATTTGAAATGATTTTTCTCTAACTCTTTAATTATAGGCCTCAGCTACCCTCAATTTCTCCTTTTCAATTTCACGCAAGGCCTTTAATCTGTCCTCCGGAACCTCATCTATTTTATCCATCACCAGATTATTATAATCTACAGCCGACAAATCATTTTGCCTGCTACTCTAGGAGCTTGTAAATTAATCTCTACAGGTAGCACAACTTCCTGTCCATACGCTAACTCATACGGTGTCACTTGAGTTGCCCCATGCTTAGATATCCGATGAGCCCACAAAGCTTCCAAAAGCACCTCATGCCACCTTCTCAGATGCTCCTCAATCTTTTTCTTTATTAGCCTAATCAGAGTTTTATTGCTAGATTCAACCTGTCCATTAGTTTGAGCATAATACGGCGACGAATTTAACAACTTAATTCTAAAAGATTTGGCAAATTCACGGACTTGGTGAGACATAAAAGAAGCACCTTGATCAGAAGTCAAAGTCTAGGGAATACCGAATCTATGAATAATATGTTCCAACACAAAATTAATAACTTCTTTATGAGTCATATTTTTTAAAGGAACCGCAATTCGGTCCACTTAGTAAAATAATCTGTAGCTACTAGGATGAAGCGATGACCTCTAGTTGAGGCGGGATGTATCTAACCAATAAAATAGAAAAACTTATGCGGCTCATTTTAACTTTTAGTCCATAAAAGGCCAGAGTAGGCAAATAAGGCCGCAGCCTAAGCCTGGCCCAGGAAATGGCATGCCTTCGGGCCTACTTCTCACCCTGGCTACCGGATGTGGTCGGACAGCTATGGTTCACCCCTTGGGCCTCAACGTGGGAATGGTGCGGTACCAAAACCGGACCATCCACCCCATTTTCTTGAACCGCTCAAGACACTAGATCACCCCATTTATTATTCCATCAAACCCAATGTCACAGCCGCCTTGCGGGGAGCCACGGCGACGGCAGCGCCGGCGGTGCTGGGGGTGGCGGCGCGACAGCAGGGGGCGGCGCGTTGGTGGCGGCGCACGTGCGCACTAGGGTTAGGGAGAGAAAGAGGCTGAAGACAAAAGTTGTTGGGTGTTACCCCTTTAATTTTTCTGATTAGATTCAACTGATTACATGCCCCATGTATTTATAGTTCGAGGGAGACTTGCACGCTAAGAAATACCTATGAGGTTTCCTTATAGATCGGAATACCTCTTGACAAAGCAATCTATTTCTTTCCTAAATAATTATTCCCTAATATTTATTTTGACAAAAATTGGATGACGACCGTGCGGCGGCAGGGCTGCTGCCCTTGCACGTGCGCGCGCACATGACCCTCTTGGGCTGGCGTCGTGTGGCCTTTCCTTTAGGCCCCTATTTTTATTTGTGATATCTCCTTCCCCTTTTCCAGGGCAGCGTCGTCGCTACTGTGGTGTTGCATGTCTGTCGGTGTTGACGGGGTAGTCGAAGCAACATCTCCCAAAGATTGTTGCATCCAGTTGTATTGAGTGAATGAGCAGGACGAAGATGAGGTTGCTAACCTTTCCCGATGTTAGTCCGATGGATGGAAGTCCATTGCTCTCCTGGCCCATGAGAATGTCGTGGATGCTGGCGAGGTGGTGACTGTTGTCGTCAAAGAAGAAGACCATCACCGATGGTGAGGAGCTATGTGGCAGCTCTTCCATCAGCAAGGTGCTTGTTGTGAAGCCTGACACAGATGGCGAGGTCATCGGGAGGTGAACACCAATCACCTTGAGATGCGCCCAAGCCGGTGCACCTATCTGGAGCTTGATGATGAGAGCCTCCGGGGTAGCGACGAGGTAGACGCAGTAGAAGACAAGTGTGTGTGGCATGTTCCTCAGGTCGTCGTCGGTGGGGCTCGCGAGTTGGAGCTCGTTGAACAACTTGTGGGTGAGTATCATCGCCACTTCCAATGCGTGTGGCTCCTATTGTTGCGTCGTAGTCTGAAGTGCAGCATGAAGTTCATTGACGAAGAGGTGGACTTGGTGCAGCTCGTTGTCAAGTCTGATGTGTGAGAGATAGTTTTTGACGGTGTCGTAGTCGCACCTGGAGTCGTCCTATCGGGGTGGATGGAGGTTGCTTGTTTTGACATGGTTGAAGAGTAGCGGCCATGATGATGTAGGGGGCGCTTTCTGTGTTGGCGGCCAGATGGTTGGCGAGTGGAGCAGGACAGGCCGAAGCAGGTGGTGCTGACGTTGGCACTACTCTTGTTGGTGCGGTGCCATCCATGATAGGTAGAGGTGCTGCAAATAAATGTGTGGGTACCTGAGTTGTGGTCTTTGTAGTCTTTGCAGTTGTGGAAGGTTACGGTTCCACCAACTTGTGTTGTAGGTGGGTGTGTCCGGCGGTGGCAAGTTTGTTGGTGGCGATCTTGACGCTGGTGATGCCGGTGACATCGGGGTTTACATCATTGGTGTTGGTGTTGAGGGCGTTGTAGAGATTGGCGATGCCGGGAGGCATAGTTGTGGCATCGATGAGTGTGTGGTCCACGATGGTGATGATTTTGTGGACGTCGATGGTGATGTCGATGTTGGCGCGTGTTCCCACGATGAGCTTTTTTTTTTTTTTTTTTTTTGAGAATGACACAGTACAACGCAGACACTCACAACACGCATGCACACTCACCCCTATGAACACACGTACGCAAACCCTACCCCTATGAGCACCTCCGAAGGACCGAGCACCCGGCAGATCTGGAGATTCTCGAAGTCACCATTGGCGCCTCGTCGTCGACGGAAACATCGCTTACCACTTAATGCATAACGCCGGAAATCCTGGGAAAATCCTAAAAAAAGGTGCGAGCACCAGGATTTGAACCCTGGTGGGTAGCGTCCCACTTGACCGTCCTACCATTGGACTACAAGCCAATTCGCTGTTCCCACGATGAGCTTAAGACCGTTATCTATGGAGGGTGTGTTTGGTTGGCTGGCCCAAACGCAACCAGGCCAGCATGGGCCACCTTCGGCCTGTTTGGTTCACTTGGCCAGGGACATAGCCAGGCTCCAGCGGGCCTTCGTACCGGAGTTAGCCAGCCCAATCCCCGCTGCTGTCACCCCCGCTGTGAAGGGCCCCGCTACTTCGGCACTGACTGCTCCGCCGCCGCCGCGACGAGCCCTCTCCCTTGGGCTGCTCCTCCGCCGCAAACCTACTGCTGCTCCTCCTCCACCCCACCAAGCGGCGAGACGTGCTGCTGCTCCTCCACTTTCTCCGAGGGCGAAGCCGTTGACCGTGGATCTCGACGCGTCGTGGCAAAGTTCCTTCACCCGCGCTGGCACCCATTTGCGCCGGAGCCCGGAGGTCCCTCACCAGCGCCACGGTGGTGGCCGCCACGGTGGGGAGCTACGCAGAGCTGGTCCTCGCGGCGCCAATGGAACTGCTTAGTGCCGAAACGATGCCGGTCCGCCAGGCTAGCCATGGACGCCAGCGCACCATGGATCCGCGGAGCCATTTGTGCGGCTCGGGTCGGCGGCTCGGTCCGAAGCTCCCGGACGGAACACCGTCCGCAAAGGCGTACCGATCGGCTCGCGACCACGATCCGGCGGGCGGGTTCTGGTGCGTACCACTCCGCTGCCACCGATCCACTCCCGTTCGCTCAACCTCGACCCGTTCACCAACGCTGGTTCGCCATCGCCATTGTCGGCGCGCTGCGACGCCGGCAACTCCGTCCGCGCTCGGTCCACGCCACCCGACGAGCATCTCCTTCCCGGGACAGCGACGGCCTATACACGCCGTAGTGACCGCTGCGGCGTCGGCCGAAGCGCACCGCGGCGAGACCGCCGCCGCCTCCGCCGCAAATGACGCCACGAGCGTCGCCGCCGGCAGACAGCTCCCCTCATCGCCGCCGCTGCTTGATTCGACAAAGAAGGTCGGAATGGCGACGACGAGCAATCAATGCGATTGAAACGCGAATCTTGTGCAAATGCGAATGCAATGTGGAGGGAGGCGATGAGAGGGCGCCGACATCGTGCCTCACGGACATCGTGCCTTGAAGTCGCCGTGCTCTACCTGGCCCGCTTCAGCGCTTCTTCGCGTCGTCGGAGTGGCGGGACGGCAAGCTCGTGCTGCTCGTATGGGTGGGCCGGCATTGGTAAGGGAGAGACCAGGCCGGAGCTCCATATTAGTGCCGGAACAATGGGCTCACCGGCTGTTTGATGTAATGCCTTAAAGGGGGTTAATTCATCGGTCCAAAGAAGAGGTGACTGTATGCAATCCAAGCCAAGGAACCAAACACCAACTTACCGTAGCCGGGCTCAAAGAATGCGGTGAAGCAAACAATAACCCTCCTTCTCCTTCAGGCCAGGCTAGATCCGGCCTGGCTACGAATTGGAGTCAGGCCACGACCGGCCAACAAACCAAACACACCCAATGTTGTCGATGGTAAGCATGGCGATATCGAGGACGTCGGGGTTGTCGTCGTTGTTGATGGCGATCCCCATGGCCGGAGTGTTGGTGGTGGTGATCTGGGGCGGAGCGACGTGGTATTTGTTTTTCTGTTCCATTAAACCTATAACTCAATCTAATATTCTTAGTTTTTTTATTGGATTCTTCAATTATCTTGACCCATTTTCACCAGAAATGTTGTAAGTGCATTTAGGCTTAGTCATTTTTGTAACGACTTTATTTGTACTAGTATCTACAATGCTCGTAAATATATGACAAAGTAATATAGAGTTGTCCTAGTTCATCCTTTATTTGTTATAAAATAATTCTTCTTTGTTTGCCAGACCAGCTGAGAGAACAATACTCTAACGACAGGCTATATCTTTATCATCGAAATGGCCTGACGGGACTGCTGGTTAATCCAATATAATACATCATGCGTACTGAGGTAAAAACAAAACCAGTTTAGCATGTGTCACCTCTATCTTTATTATCTTTTTATATGACCTCCATCTAGGGCTCTTCGATTTAAGTTGCCTTATATGGCTCTAGGTTTAAGCTAGATTCAGAGAGGCTTCCCAATTTATATTTTGGCATTAAGTATTCTAATGATGTCGCCTCCTCTCTCTATTGACTAATCTACGTAAATATGCATTCATCAGGTTATAGAAGCTGACACGATTGAGGCGGCTGCTCAACAGATTCTCAATGAGCTCAAGGGAGATGCTAATGGTGCAAGCAGAAGAACCAGCAGAAGAGATAATGTCTTCTATTTTGATGGCTGGGATGGGTTGGGGGCATCTGCTGTCCTCCGAACCGTCGCCAAATGCCTTGACCTGGCGACAAGAGATTCAGAGGTCCTAGCAAGCGAATTGCACTTCGATCAGATCATCCACATTGATTGCTCCAAGTGGGAGAACAAAAGAGTGCTTCAGAGGAAGATTGCAGAGCAGCTGCAGCTTCCCCCTAAGGTGATGGAGATGTTTGACTGGCAAGATGAGGAGGACGATATCCATGGTTTGGCCCAGGGCTCCCAGCTTGAGATACAGCAAGTTCTCAGGGCAATGTTTCGACGCATAAAGGAGCTGAACCACAGGTTCCTGGTGATTTTCCACAACGGGAGTAGTGAGGAGATCGATCTATCCAGCTTTGGCTTCCCTCTATCTGAATACTTTGACAACATGGTGCTGTGGACATTCCAAGGGAGATTCCGGCTCTACCCTAGGATGAAAGTAGGCATTTTTTTTTTTTGAATTTTCACCGGGGGGGAGGCGCTCCCCACCTGTATTTCATTTCATTTTGGCCCGAAACGGCCGTGTATAGTTTACATCGTTTACATCGCTACTATTTACATCATTCAACATATATAAGCATCAGCAATGGATATTCTAGCCCTGCATTGCCGTCTCAAATATTTGACACCATATGTCTGCTATGTGTTTCTTTTTCCTCTTGATCCTCGCCTTCCATAGCCTTGCAGTTTCAATGCATTGATGTAAAACCTGATTGACCACCATGCTTTCGTTTCTGAAGATCTTAGCATTCCTCGCCTTCCAAAGCGTCCAACAGCATAATGCGATGAACGTCGCGTGCTCATCAGTTGGGACACCTGGTAGAGGAGACATGAGGTGCAGGCTGCCGACATCTTGGCCAATTATCTGATGCATGTTGAGACATTCCCAAAACGATCTGCCGAGCGAACACCCACCGATAATGTGCTCCGGTGTTTCATCATGGTGGGAACATATCTCACAAATCCTATCAGGAACGATGTGCTTCTTGTGTAGGACTACTCTGCATTGAATTCTCTTCTGTAGTAGCAGCCACATGAAGAGTTGGACCCTTGGGGGGGCAGCGGTTTTCCAAATGAATTCTGCAGCGGCATCCTTCTGATGTCCTTGAGCCTTGATGAGACTGTACACTGTTCCACTGTCAATGCCCTTGGAATTAAGGAAAGGAGAAACCCGTGTGTCAGGGTCCTGCCCTAGCTGCGTTTGGTCCATCAGATCATTGATGTGCTGCAACTCGGTTTGAGCTCGTGCTGACAGCCTGCTGACAAGTGTTTGCTCTATCCCATTCGCCATCATCTCCTGCACTGAAGCTTCCTTCTTGGTGCAGTGGCTATAGATTGCCGGGAACCTTTCTGCGAGGGCCTCATCGTGGTGCCAGACATCCATCCAGAACGAAGTTGACCTTCCATCACCAATCCGCACCGTGGTGATGGCCTGATAAAGCGGCAGAAGGGAGCGTAGTGTCTCCCAATGTTGGCCGTGTACATCACCCCGGAGAGATGCAATACAAGCTCGTTGTCTCACCCAAGTAGCCCAAGCCGACTGCTGTTCAGAATGCAATCTGTGCACCAATTTGAGGAGAAGTGAAATGTTGTGTGCTCCTAGGTCCCTGATGCCGAGACCTCCCAACTCCTTTGGTACACTAACATTGGCCCACGCTACCAGGCAGTTTGCAGGCGACACATGACCATCAGTGCTTCCAGACCAGAAGAAACCCCTTCTCCTTTTATCCATTACTTGAATTGCCGATTGAGGCAGGTGTAGAGAGCTCATAGCATAGACCAGTTGACAGTCGATGACAAAGTTTACCAGGACAGCTCTCCCCATTGGGTTCAGCAGCTGTGCCTGCCACGATCCAAGGTAGCGATCTGTCTTCTGAATATAAGGTGTGAATGCAGACAACGGCAGCTTGTGTATCGACAGCGGTAACCCCAGGTACGGCTGTGGGAAAGAATCCTTTTTACAGCCTAATATCTGCACACAATCATCAACAAGCTGGTGATCCATGTGTATGGGCACGAGTGTACTCTTGTCAAAATTGATCTGCAAACCTGAGAACTCTGCAAACTGATTTAGAACTGCCTTGAGCTCTGCCGCATCCTCCCTTGTGCCACGCATGACTATGAGGGTGTCATCAGCGTACTGCAGTGCGGTGCACGGTAGATCAGGCTCCGTAGGGTGCCCGATGGCCTGACAAGCTTGGATCATACACTGTAGCGTCTCAGCGACCAACAGGAAGAGGTAAGGGGATATCGGATCCCCCTGCCGTAAGCCCCTTTTACAAGAAATCCAGGGCCCCGGACATCCATTTACTAGCACCGCCAATCTCGATGACTTCAGTAGTTCATGCATCCATCCAATCCAGAGCTCAGAAAACCCCCTTGCTCTCATGACAGCGAAAAGCCCATCCCAACAAACCGTGTCGAAAGCTTTGGCAAAGTCAAGTTTGAGTACAATGGCCGGCTTCCTTCTCTTGTGACACACCTGAACCAGCTCAACCGCATAGACAAAGGTGTCCGAGATCGACCTGCCTTTGATGAATCCGGTCTGTGAAATGTCGATGAGGTTTGGGATCTCTTGCTGAAGCCTTGAGGTAAGTATTTTGGACAGAATCTTTATGCTGCAATTCTGCAGGCATATTGGCCTAAAAGCATTGACATCAACTGCTCCGGGCTTCTTTGGAATCAAGACCATGTGTGACCTGTTGATCGGTTCAAGGTCGGCTTCGCCACAGTGGAAAGCTGCAAGGTATTCCATGACCCGGTCCTTGACAGTCGGCCAGGCCGACTTGTAGAAAGCCGGCCCAAAGCCATCAGGGCCGGGGGCACTGCATGTGTTCATTGCTCTGATGGCGGCCACCGCCTCAGTGGCTGTAAACTGATCATCAAGGCGCTCGCTGGGACGGTAGGCGTGTGCATATAGGCTGTCAATGTCCATTGGCACCGAGGACCCTGCAACACCCACGATGGACTGGAAGAACTCGGTCAGTGCAGACGTCTTACCAGCATGACTGACAACCTCTTCGTTCTGAACCCGGACCATTCTGATGAAATTTGCCCGTGCTCGCTGCGTCGCATTTGCATGATGGAAGGCTGTGTTAGCATCCGACTCCCGGATCGCCTTGTGTTTACTTCGCTGCTTCCAGTATGCAGCATTTTCTTTGACAGCCATTTCTAACTCCTGTTTCGCTAGGCTCCGCACCTGAAACTCTTGGACAGACAAGCTTCGAGTTTCTTCATAAAAGTCAAACAGCTGGATGATGAAACGGCAGTTATGAATATGGTGTAGTGGTGCCCTGTTACACCGTTTCCAAACCTTTGCTGCAGCACGCGTCGCCTTGATGCAAGAGGCCAAGCGTTGCACCGCGTTGTGCCGATGAGGTGCCTGCTGCCAAGCCGGGAGGACCGAGGGGAGGAAGTTTGGGTTCAGAAGCCAGTGCTTTTCGAAACGGAAGTGTCTCGACAGTGGTAGGTTGGTGGCTAAGGAGAGCAATAGCGGAGTGTGATCAGACGTCGGCCGGGGAAGAGAGGAGAGGCAGCAGAAGGGGAAAAGACGGTTGAACGCGCTGTCCGCAAGAACGCGATCCAGCTTGGCTAGGATGGGGTTTGGCTGATTGTTGGTCCAGGTGTATAGTCTGTCGGAGAGCACGATCTCAGACAGTTGCAGGTTAGCAATGGAGTCGTTGAAAGCCGCAGCAAGGCCAGGGTTAAATTGGCCGTTGTTTTTGTCCTCCGGGCCTCGGACAAGGTTGAAATCACCAAGGACGACCCAAGGTGAGGAGACTAGCTGCTGAATGTCGTTAAGAGAGTGAAGGAACGGGATCGAGCCAGAATGGTCTGAAGGTCCGTAGACATTTGAGACGGTGAAGTCCAGGTTGGAGACATTGCAGCTCAGCGACGTGGTCAGGGAAAGAGGGGTTTGATGAGTGCTCTGTAGCGAGAAGATTGCCGGATTCCAAGCAGTCAAGATTCCTCCCCTCGTGCCGTCAGCCGGGACGAACACAAAGGAGGAGGGAAAAGGCTGTGGGAGGAAAGACTTTGCTTTGAATAGACTGATTTCAGAAAGCTTTGTTTCCTGCAAACATACGATCGACGCATTTGCATCACAGAGCGCATTTCGCACCACCTTACACTTGTCCGAGTCGCCTAGACCGCGCACATTCCAACAAACGAGAACGAAAATGCGATTGTTCGAATTCATGGTAAACAAGTTAAACACCGTGCAGCTCTGGACGCCGGGCGCAGCCGTGCGCCAGCAAGCTCCAAACAACCATAGCGAGTTACGAAATGTAAAGTACAACATCTAATCGAAACCAGCGAGACGACAACTACGACAACGACAACGAAACTGATACAAATACAAACACCTTCTAATGGGCGATTCCCGCGGCCGTCGGGTAGAAGGTGTGAGCCGCAAGTGGCGGTATCGGACGTGTGCTTCATGGTGCCGGCGATGGCACCACAACGTCGGTGACGTTCTTACAGCCCAGGCCAGCTGCGCTGACAAGCTTCCTGAGGTCCCGTGCATTGGCTGGCAGGTTGTTGCAGGCAAGGATGTCAGCTTTGCGGTGCAGCCCGAGAGTGTGTTCAGCAGCGCCTTGCGCTGCATGGCCTGGGTCGTCATGTCGACGAACTCGGCCGGCGCCTTGGCCGCCAGCCTGGTGCTTGTGCGTGGCGCTGCGTCAACAGCGGTCGCCGCTGTTCACCTCGGGCCGCGACCCACTACAGGGGTTGCGGAGCGAAGCACGCACGCCGACGACGGGCTGTAGGTGATGACCGGCAAGCGGCGCCCGTCGGGTGCCGTGAGCGGTCGCTCCTCGACCCGCGGCCATGGGAGGGCTCGCCGGACCCGCCGGCACCCGGTGTGGAGTCCGGGACGAGTCCGAGAGGCATCCATCGGCGGCGGCGAAACACGGCGATCTTTGAAGCCCGGTGGACCCCCGAAGCGAGTGCGAGTGTGTGCGGGAGACCAACAGTGTGCGCCGGAGAGACCGCCAAAGGGCCGAGCATCCGGGCGAGGAGACGGGCGCGAAGGTTGGCCTGATGGCGGCAGCCCGAAGTGGTTGATGCCCGCGTCGCGGCCCAGCGGGTCGTAGCCGTTGTTGAGCGGGTGCGGCCGGGGCGGCGCCGCTTGCTCGAGGCGAAAGGACCGTTCGCCCCATGGTCGGGCCCGCTGCGGAGGCGGCGGTGGACCAAAAAACGGCGCCAAGTTGCCGCTGCCATCTAGCCGTAATCGCGCCCGGACACGGATCGGGAGGACTTTGCCACGGCCCCCGTCCGGCCAGGGCCTTTGCCGAGATCCGCAGCTCACGTGGGATGAGCAGGCGGTCGCTGACCTCGAGCAGGAGGCGCAAGTGTTCGAAGGTGTTCGACGTGAGGCATGCCGGGTCGATCTCCGCCACCGCCGCAAAGCCGGAGAAGCAGTCGTGGATCTTCTCAACGTACCAGTGCTCGTTGGGGAAGTCCGCCACGGCGGCGAGCAAGCCGGTGGGAGTGAAGTTGAATCTGTTGTTGGTCTCCTCCGGCACCTCCAGCGAGACGACGTGGCCGTCCCACTCCACCGGACTCCTCTGGCGCAGGCCGTCGCGCGCATGGACAGAGTCGCAGCGCAGGATCATGGCTCCGCGCGACGACGGGACGAAGTCGACTGGGAGGAGCGGGTCCACAGAGCGCAGTGCGGCGCGTAGGAACTCGCTAACCTCCACGGCCGAATCGCGGGTCGATGTAGGCGAGCAGAGCTTCTCGGTGAGCTCGACGCCCGGAGAGACCCAAAGTCGGCGTGGTGGGGCGGCGCTGCATCCAGCGGACCGTCGCTGGGTCGAGCCATTGAAGTGCTCGCTCGTACTCCCGAGCTCGTCACCGCGAGGCCATCCCACGACGGGAGGTGCGCCTCGGAGGAGCGTGGCGAGTCGACCGCGGCGGCCGGTGCCGGAGGCGGGCCGACAGCCGCGGCGCGATACCGGCTGCGGCGGGTGGTGAACGGCAACGGGCCTCCCTGACGACTCCGACGACGGCGTGACGACGCCATTTGGGCCGTCACCCGAGCCCGACACAAAGCGGTCCATGCACCGGTTGCTCGGCGAGAGCGGCCGGAGAGATCGGGTCTTGATGACCTCGGCGTGGACCGGTGCGGGGCCCGACGAAGAGGAGGGCACCATGTTCGCGGGTCGAACGCCGTGGTGGAGAAGGTGAACTCAGCCTCCGGGAGCGCGGCGCCGCGGGGCAGCGGCGGGGGCGTCGTTGTTGCTCGGGGCGACGACGGTCACAGCCCACGGCCGGGCTGGGAGTGGCGCTGGCGCCGCCCGCGCGGTGGAGCGGCAGCGCACGGCCGGGGAACAGGCGTCGCAGCATGGTGCACGTCGAGCTGCGGTGACCGGAGCGATGGCGGATTTTTGCGGCGCACGGTCACGGCGATCCACGCACCCGTGGTGGGGTGAGAGGCAACGAAAGCAAGTGCCTTGAGTGGGCAGCGGCGTTAGGGTTTTAGAGGCTGGCTGGGCCGGAGCCGGAGGCGTTAGGGCGACTTGAAGGTAGGAGCGCTGGGTTGTTGGGCATTGAAGCCGGCGTAACGACGTGGATAGCGGGCGCTGCTCCCCGGCATGGGGACATGACCGTCACTGTGCCCCGCAACAGCGGCAAAAACGTGGCCAAGGCGGGCGGCAAGCTTGGTTCATTCAAAAGATTTGGTGGCACTGTCCCCAAAGCGTATCTCCGGTTCAGAGGCCGGGCGTTCGGGCGCAGAGAAGCCGGCCAGCGCTCATTACAGCGTTAGGTGAGCTGCCCGTTTGAATCGTAACTGCGTCATGGCAGGGAAGCGTGGGGAGCCTCCGAACGGCCGCCCTCGCTGCCAGGTAGGACGCATGGAGGAAAAGGGAGTTCTCCGTGTCTAAGCGCAGGGCACCACGAACGGCCAGTGCATTAGCAATGTTTTGGCTTGAAACCATGATTTTAAACACGCACTCGTTGATACGCAGCACTCTAAGGCGACCGGACGAGGGGCAAGGATGGAGTTCAACGCGCTCTGAATGAAAAACGATCGAAACGTAAGTCGCGGGAAGGAGGCGTTACCCAGAGTGGCGCCGGCGATGAAGACGGAGCAAGGAGGTTCGGAACGACGGTGTCGTAGAAATTGCTCAGCAGCAGGTTGTGGAGTTCCCGGCAGGCGAGGCAGCAGACAGCTCCGCTGGACGGCGTCGGGCTGGAGTTCCGGCCGCTTGCATCAACGCGACGAGAGGACTGCAGCTTGGGCGGGCGGGGGCGCCCCCGAACGGCGGCCGGTGGAAACGGTGACAGGGGGGGTGAGTGGGTTCCGGAGGGGGTGGAGATAGCGGTGGTGGCGGTGGAGGTGGTGGTGGGTAGGCTGGCGACGGTGGGGAGGAGGTGGTGGACGCGGCGGCGGGAGCGCGGGCGAGTCGCCATGGAGTCGCCCTCGTGAGAGACGAGGACTACCATACTTCCTCCCTCCGATGCTCTTCCAACATCGAAAAAAAGCGAAAGTAGGCATTGCCTTGCATAACAGCGCTGGGACAACGAAGACTGATGTTTTCTCTCGGCCTCCTACCTTGACCTTGAGGGAGAGATCCACAAGGCGTCTGGTCTGCCCTTGTTCATCGAGAAGCTGCAGAAGTTGCAAAAAACAACATCAGAATCCATGTCGCCGAGTGTTTCTTCATGCACATGTCGAAGCTATGCTGCATGGGCTACAACTTCAAGACGGACTTTGATTTGGCCACCCACATCTGCAACTACTGGGTCTGTGATGGCATCATACAGCAGCTGCATCAGGGAGCTCTTGGTGGAGACACTGGCATCGTCGACAGTGACGATGATGAAGAATCATGGAGAGCTGCTGATGCTTTGCAACGTGAGATACAACTGGATGTGGACTACTACAGCTATAACCACCAATATTTTCCTTCTCACCTGGTAAGGTGTGGCAAGACCATGCCATGCTGGAGTTCACCTTCTGGGTTTATGCTGGTCCCAGTTGGTGCCATTCCTAATGCAGACATGTTGCTCCAAGACTTCAATAATCTTACAGTGCTGAAGCTCTCACGCCGTGCCTTCAGCTTCTCATCACCTCCATTCCTCTACTACCACAAGCTTAAGTTTCTATGGCTTGACCACTGTGAAGACCAAGAAGTAAGTAGTACAGCTGGTTTCCCTAATGAAGAGAAGTCCAAGAAGGATCTCCATGGGTAATAGAGCATCGAAGGAAGCAGACATCCAACGGCGACGCTGCTTTTTCCAGAAGCTGTGGGTATTGGATGTGCGCTACACATCTTGTGATTGGATCTTGTCCGCACAGATGATGGATTTCATGACTCACCTCAGGGAGCTAAATGTGATGGGAGCCCAGGATTGGGACATGGGACAGCTGCATGGACGGCTACCTAACATTCGCAAGCTCCGAGTAACAAAGTCTTCCATCCGATGCAGTAGTGGCTTGTTGGGAAGCTACTTGTTCTCGGAGATGGACAAGATGGAGCTCCTCGACTTATCAGGAAGCAGTATTAGTTCCCTAGTGACAAGCTTTGCTGCTGGTCCTCGGGGAAGCAACAACATTATTGGCTGCGTCGTGACTGTCATCATCGACGGGTTTATTGGTTTTAAAGAGATATCCTTGAGGAGATGTGCCAATCTGAAGAATCTATTATTGAGAGGAGTGTTTCAGGATCTCTACAGCCTGGATATATCAGGCACAGCAGTACAAACATTAGACCTCAGTGAAACAACGGTTATGAAACTTGATGAGATGTATCTACTTGGCTGTGACAAGCTTTGTGCAATCCTATGGCCAATAGAATACAGATGGAAAATATACTTGAATAAGCTGCACATTGATACCAACACACGGTTAGGGTTGACCACTCCACCTGGTAGGGATGAAAGTAGCAAGGAGGGTAGCACTTCAGGTGCAACAGCAGAGACATCATCACCGTCGTCATCATTTTCAGCGCTGCATGGTGGTAAAGCACCCAATGAGTTTGAATGGTATATATCAGTAAGGGATGTGAGGTTCCTTTTGTGCCTTGCACCCATCGGACGATCCTACCTTTATGACTACGGGGCACATGTCGAGATTTCCTCTCCTACTCATCGTACCATTGATGCTGGCAGTAGCATCGTTAGCAAACATAATGAAGGAAATTACAAGAGCATTCCAGTGTATGCAGATGTAGGCATGACCTTCAAGTACCACCTGCTGCTGCAAGCAAGAGAAGGTTGTGGTGATGATGCTCCAACCATCATCACAGAGACATGGCCTTGCCCTGATGCTCCTTCAGTTGGAAGGCTCAAGTGCTACATTAACATACAAGACACCAAGATGAGGGGCAACCAATCACCGTTGGGCGTTGAAGAAACCATGACCAATATTGTTGCTATGCCCTATTATATATGTGATTTTGGAGCTTTGAGCCTGCACGTGCACGATGCCTTGTCCATGTCAGCCAGTATCCCTGTTGGGTCTTCAAATGGGATAGGTGGATCATGGCATGGCTTGTGTTGGTGCCGAGTTGAGCGGTGCCCCAACCTGGACTCTGTCTTCATCACTCATGTGGGAAACAACGTTTCATTCTTCGGTCGCCTACATACTTTCTGGGGGTCTCAGCTCCCCAAGGTGCGCTTCATTTGGAACTGGGGCACAACATCCTCTCCTGTATTCAGATACAGTTACAGTGACGCATTTGTGCATCTGCAATTGTTGCACCTGGACTTGTGCCCGAGGCTGATACATGTACTATCCCTGCCCGTGCGAACTATGGATCACTGCCTGGGTAGAATTGTGACCCTCGAGATTGTGTGGTGTGGTGACATCAAGGAGATCTTTCCCTTTTATTATCATCCTGGTGACCAAATTAGCAGTGACATCCAACAGGACTCAATGTACTGGGTGCAACTCCAGAGTCTGAAGCACATCCACTTGCATGAGTTGCCTAGGCTGCGTGCCATCTGCGGAGGGATAGGACGGCTGATTACGCCCAGCCTCGAGACCATAAAGATCAGGGGCTGCTGGAGCCTCAGGCGCCTGCCAGCTGTCGGCAACGACAGGAGCAAGAAGATGGTGAAGTGCGACTGCGAGAAGGAGTTGTGGGATATGCTGGAGTGGGAAGGGTTGAGGGCCAACCACCATCCTTCCCTTTACCAGCCGACCCACCCACGGTACTACAAGAAGAGAATGCTCAGGGGCTCGGTGCTCGTATGAGGTTTGAGGTATGTGTGTGTGATCCCCATCAGTTACTTTTGATTTTTTTTTCCTGTTTGTTTGTGTATAAATGAACAGTCGGACGAGTAAATGGATCCCTCTCTCTCTCTGGTGTCTTTCCTACAGCCAGGAAACAGGATCACTCTCTGCTGTGTGGTGTGTGCTTGTTGCCAGCTGCTTCAACTCTCTACATACCCTACCCATGATTATTGTTGATTTGGTTTGTTAGATGGATGCATGCCATGCCATGCTCAGCCCTCTCTGCTTGTGTTGCGGCCGGCCTACGTCTGGATCATCGACCTGCACAGACAGCATTGCATTGTCATGGTGGACATCCAGTGTTGTGCGTTTGCTTTGCTTGCTTTGCATTGTTGGGTCATTGGCATCGACGCTATGGCGAGCTTCTTTAATGGTGTGGTGTGATATAGATGCATGGACCCCTGCTGCTCTTGTATTAGCAGTAGAGATCCAAATAAATAAGGGCGAGTGAGAGGGTGGGCGGCTTGCTCGATCTCCCGCCTCGCGTGTTGTGGACTTGTGGTGTCTGGTTGGCCTCTCTGTTGTGGTCATCCACGCATCAGATTGTGCTTCTTTTGATGTACTCCTTCTACCTTTTGAACTAAATAAACAGGGATGACTCCTGAATTATGAATACATGTTGCTGCTTGTATTGCTGCATGTGTTTGTGTATGATGGATCCACAACCGAATCAGGGTGCCCGGCAAGGCATGTGCGACATGGCCTTATGTCTTGTTTATTTAACTGATGATGAAACTGGGGCAATTTGTTAGTCTGTTACTTTGAATTAAATTTGTGTTGCCTCTGTACTGCCAAGACAGCACTGATTCATTTTTCAAATGATGATTTTACCGATTTGTTTGATTGATATGTTTTCCTCCCTCATTCAGAATGGCTAGGTTCTTCTTGTTGTTGATGCAAGTCATGTCTCTTTTATGATGGCAGATTCTGAGTTGGACTACAGGTAGCCTTAACTGTATCGACTATGTGACTGAGTGACAACAGTAGCTTATTAAATTGAGATGCAGTAACCTTAAAATCAATCTTGTATACATTATTTGGTGGTCTATCTATTTGTGAGTTTCTTGAAGTGCCTTTGGTGGTGTTCAATTATTTGGTGGTCTAACTATCATTTTAACAGATGATCTTTATGACAGATCGTGGTTGTTTCGATTGTGTTCTTTGAGATAGAAATAAGCTACGGTACGGCTGATAAGTCGCTGAAAAGGGCTGAAGAAGAGAGTTGTGGCTGTGAAGCTTGTTTTGGATTTTTTTTTTTAATGTAAGAGAGTCTTCCCCTCGGCTCTTGGAAGATGAGCCTATGGTTGCAAAGATTTACATGCTCATAAAGTAGTAGTGTTTATATTTGGTTACATTGTTAGATAAGCAGGCTTTACTAACTACAAGCTATACCAACTGGTCTAGCTATCTCAGTAGCACCCTCACGGCGCGGGTTCAAGCCCCTGGTGTGGCACACCCGTTTAGGCTTCCTTTGGGAACCATGAAAGCCCCGGGGAAGCCTCGTCCGGGCTGAAGCGCAGCGAGTTTGCATCCACTCGTTTTCTTCCAGCTACAGCGCCGGGGAGCGACGCCCCGCTCGCATGCGCAGAAGCCGGGGAGTGACGCCCGCCTCCTCGCCTCCTCCGAGGTCGGGGAGTGACGCCCGGGGGGAAGGCACCGCCATCGCTTGCATGGCCACCAAATTTAATCTATTCATAGTTGCATGGGCGGGGATTATCTCAGGAAAGGGCCGCGATTTTCCAAACGAGCCCTATTGTTTTTCGGGAATTTCCTCGAGCGAGATAAAAAGTAATAGATTTCTTAAGCATGTGTTTCACTCCTGTTATGTGTTGTTTTTCCTCCTATAATCAACCTATGTATGTTAGGAGATTATATAGACTTTTATAATATTATAGGTGACAAGCTGGTAATCACTTTCAAAACTGTATTTGCCGCTTCGGTGAAACAACTTTCAAAACTGTATTAGGAGGTTATTTGGACGGTTTTTAATAGTTTAAGGGGTAGAATACATGTTTTTATATATAGGTCGTAAGATGAAATAGACTTTTAATAGTTTGAGAATTAACTAGACTATTTTCTTAATTTTAATGTGGCTAATTTACCCTTTGTATGGTTACGGCCCGGTACCTGAAATTTATGTAGTTACTATGAGAATTTTTTTGTGTGTTGTCACGGGTATAAAGAAGAAATATAAATGGTTAGAATGTTAATTAATAATAACTATGTGATGTATATGTACAGTGTTAATAATGTAAGAATAATATTTATTTATTTATTAGCATAATCATGGATATTGTATTCATAGTGGATGATATTGCTCGCTGACGTGGATACCATAATTCTTGTGCTACTAAAACTTTAATTACAAATGATAGCAAACTTCTGAGGTGGACACCTTGCATGTCAGTAGTGGATGATATTACTCGCCGACGTTGATATCATAATTCTTGTGCTACTAAACTTTAATTACAAATTAAAATAAACTTTTAAGGTGGACACCTTGCATGCCATGAGAAATTGCTAGTGACAAATGATAGTGGACTGTTGGGGTTGACGCCATGCATGTCAAGAGAAATAGATAGTAGAGTTCTAGGTTATAAAGTGATGGATATGGGTGGCCTGCAATGTGCTCAAACTGCACAAGCAACGAACGTCTATTAATAAGAAACTAATGTCATGAAGATAAGCAGGGCTACAATAACAGTATGCCCAGCCGCACAGTGATCATGACTGACAGTAACATAAATTTTCAAATAAAAAGGGACTAAATCCCAACTCATCGCTGCACTGTCCCCTGTTAGATTACCCTCGTTAGGTTCTCCCGCGAAGAAAAAACAAACATCTAAAAGGGATGCTGATTCGTTATTCCTTCCAGCAATGTCAGTACACGATGTGACAGAATCACAAAGCCTGCCTGCATCAGAGCTCAGAACAAGTTCATCAGGTTTTGATGTCTGTTCTATGAAAGTCTCCCTGTATCCCAACAAGTGGGTCTTCTTTCATTTGGGGGCTCATTTTGACCTAAGTCGTGACATACATGCACATATTACATCTAACACGACATAATGCCCACAGCGCTGCTGACATATAGACTGAAAAGTGTACAGAGTCCACATGTGATGAGCACTGCTTGATCACCGTAGACGTTTCTTCGCTGGTAATGTACATGCTGCATCCCCAGCCCGGCCGCCTGGAATAGGAGCATTTGCAAGCTGACCAGCTAGATGATGGTAACAATGGCAAAGGGGAGCTGCCGCTTCCTGCTGCGTCGCTCCAGTCTGCTTCTGATAATTTGTGTTGAAACTACACGTCTCTGCTGAACTATCTACTTGCCTGGGCCTGCCTGTTCATGACATCATGGTAGTATAAAAGGACACACATCGGCTGCCCGACTATACTGAAAAAGAACCAAAATATCATGTTGCCCACCTGCCAAGTAAGATGATGGTTAGGTAGTGGGAAAAAAAGACAACGAAAAAGACATAATCGACACTGCGTACCATTATATTCTTGAATTTATCCTGGAGATATCTTGTCAAGAATACCAACGGTATCTGAGTCAGACATCAATGGTGTCAGCCTATGTGAAAACAGTGGAAAGCATATGGTTGTATCCAAGACGTAGTACTGTTCTTATGGATGCAATGATGAATATCAAAACTTAAGGGGATGGACACTGATGGAACTCAAAAAGAAAAACAGGGATATGAGGATTATACATAGTGCTGTCTCCATTCCAAATTATGTCGTTCTCACTTTTCTAGAAACACAGCTTTTGCTACGGATCTAGATAAATGTCTAGATACATAACTCTTACTATGTATCTAAAAAGCCAAAACGACTTAATAATTTGGAATCGGAGTAAGTAGTTCATATTTTGGTGTTACTTCTATACCTGAAACATGATCCCAGAAAATGCCCAGAATTTGAAAATGTGGCACGGCACAGCAATACATATCTGCGAATTCACAATGTATAAAGGAATGTGGTGATGATAAATTGGCACGTACATACGAGAGTTCAAAAGTATTGTTGGTAATGTGCTGAAAGGAATTGAATGTGTGTGTGTGTGTGTGTGGGGGGTGGGGTGGTGATGATGAAATTGAAACGACCTTAAACTAAGTATGTGCTGTTACATAGTATGACTTCTGAAAGACTTTAGTACCTCATGAAATACAGCTGAAACCAGGAACGAGATTAGAATAGCTACACCCTGCAGTGTATATACAATATGAATTTGAGAAGTAGGCACTGAGAAAATCATGTCAGTTCTGCAAAAGATAAAAAAATATAAAAGATCAACGGAATTTTATGTATGTCCATGTATTCACACTGTCTAATTTACATTTGTCAGTCGCAAAAGGCAGCATGAAGAAATTGTTGCTAAAGTCAATACCAGATATCCTTTGCTTTCTTGAAAATATTTATCCAAGCATAGTCATGTAAACTTATTCCATATTTGTTTCCAGTCAATATTAGTTGCATAGTAAATCAATTTGGTAATGAGAATTATTCTGTTTTCCTCACAACAGTTTCAGTCATTTGTTCAGTTGTCTTCATTATTTATTAGTTATTACTATGATGATTGAGTGCTAATACTCTGTCCAACCCCACTTCCCCATTTTCTAAAGAACAGCATTAGCATCTATGTAGAAAGTAAAGATATTACTTTTAGACTGTTTTGCATAGACGGCTTGAGTAAGTGTTTCAAACTAAACTGCATTTGGAGAATTTGAAAGCAAAAAGAACAAATATATAGTTTTGTAGGCATATAGAAGCAATTACCCTGGAAAAGCCTTTCCTTATACATGGAAAATATATGTGTCTGATGATCCACTTATGAACAGGCTGGCAAAAGGTAGACTAATTGTCAGTTATTTGAAGGATAATATCAATATATATTAATTAGACAAATATCTCAAGCTCAGTGAAAGCGGTTATTAGTCACTACCATCACAACTGTCCTTAGTTAAGTAAGGAAGCCTCAACTAAATAAAAGACTATCACTATCATCACAACTGTCCTTAAGTCCCAACTAAATAAAAGGGTATACAATCTGAAGATGGAAGTGACAAGAAGATTACCATGTTCCACATCCTCCAGTACTGAGGTAAAGTCCCAAAATACCATCGCATTAAAGTGCATGAGAATATAATTAATGTCAGTCCTATTTAAAGTTCTCATGCGAAAAGAAAAGAACTCAGCTTTTAACAGGCATCTCACCTCTTCAACAGTTTTGGCATTCCACCAGTCCTTATAGAATTCCCGGTCACCGAAACAGAGGAGTTCAGCTAGAATGTTCAGCCTGAAACCAAACCAAAAGAGAAAACAAGCCATGGAAAATGAAATATCAAAGTCCAGTGCAGGTCAAAACCCAATTGACCTGTTATATACCCAATCACTATGTGACAAATTTAAGGTACTGTTTAACTGAAGCAAGATACTAACCATAAATGAAAAAAGCAATAGAACATGCAAAGCCATACATATAATGTTGGCACTGAGAGTTTTAAGACTCTTTCTATAGCATTCAAGAAATTCCCTCTCAGTGGATGTTTGGAATTCTTTACAATTGGGTTTATATACTGCAAAATAGAAGAAATTGATAGTTTAATCCAAAATTCTGTATAAATAGAAGTTACTTAAGTAATATAGAAGGCTCACTTGCTCAATTATGAAACCCATCAAGCCTGTAAAAACCAGGCACTTTATAAGTTGTCGGGTTACCCAACCCTTCCTAATACATGTAGTTCGAGGATAAGTTGGCTGCATAACACGCCAAAAGTGACATCAGGAAATTCATGTTTCGTCACTGGCATAACTAGAATACTAGATAGAAGTGATGAAGAAATGCAGAATGTAGACATTAAAAACAAAGACGGGGCACTGGTACAAGAATAGTACCTGGTAACAAAGTGTTGGGGCCAACATGAAGTATTCTAGACTTTTAAAGGTTGGAACTTTCATATTCTCAGGGTCGACATAATTTCCATATGCAGCAGCCTAAAAAATAAGAATAGCAATATTAGTTACTTGCATGAAAAAATGAAAATAAAGGGGATAAAATTATACGCCTACCGTTGCCTAAGATATCTGGTCAGCCTATGTAACAGACATAAACTGATTGGCACCACATTTCATTGAATGCAAAAATTCTTCCTAATGAAATACAAGTGAAGTCGTGTTCTAGAAAAAAAAAAAAAAACTTGTATGCAAAAATTTGAAACTACATAGAAAACATTCAGGAAATGGAACTGGAAAAGAAGTTTAAGCAGGAAGTGGAACAAATTCTAGCTTCAGAAAGATTTGTCCAACAAAGGAGTTTTAAGAAAAGGTTGATCATCAACAAATCAACAAATGTGCAACTTGTTAACAAAATATTTGAACTGATTCAGATTAGCAAGTCAATGCATTACCTTTTCAGTACTTTTGGACAATACCCTTATATCATAATTTGTATGTGCATAAGATACCAGCTTCATCCACATGATGCTCGCAAGAAACATTAGCACAAATCCAGATAGTACTGCTGAGTCACACCTGAAATTTTTTTTGTAATATATGACTGAACTGATAATCCAGAATTTATGCATGACACAATATCTTTTTAAGTAGCATTTCTTGTCAATCATAACAAACTTAAACTAAACAGCATAATAAATCATATAACATTCGTCACTCTCACTAACAATATAGTCGATGAAAAGGTAACTTGCTCCTAATGCTTCTATTTGAGAAATAAAAAAGACTCAACCAAATTCTACTACATGCACATCAACATCAGAAATACTACAGTTTGTTTATTCAACTTCCAAGCACGACAAATATGCCCAATTTTCGTTGTACAATGGAAGGATCAGCTTCACGTTAGGAAAATGTCTCAAGCTACATGAAAGAAATAGAATATCTGCACAATAAAATGTGTATCAGTATTGATGGACTATCAAATCTTCCCAATTAGATGGCATTTCGTGAACAGACCAAGACAGAGTAAGACAGTAAGGATTTCTTCTATTAGAGATAGATAAACATTTGCATGAGATTTCATCACCAGATACTTTTTTTTCTCAAATACGCAGGAGAGCTGCATATCTTTGTATTAGAGAGGAATCGCCAGATACGGTTAAACAGAAGTGTTATGCAACCACCTTTTTATCCATCCAATTTGCATAGCATATGTTATGTAACTAAAGGGAAAGACTATGTTTGAGACAAAATAATGAGTTTGCCACCAGACCACGAAGTACAGCAAATTACAAATAAGATGAATTGAATGTAGTATTCCATACCATGAAATACTCAACGAATGTCAAAAGCAGATGCATCCAAACAAACTGCAAAGCAGAAAAGAAATGCTTACTTAAGAGTCACAACAGCTGGATAGACAATGACAGATGTTGTAATTATGATATGGAGTAGAATAACCACCTGCAAGAGGTGTATATAAGTCATAAACGGTAAAATGGCACTTGAAAGATGCAGAACAGAGGACTGTCTAGTTTAATACCCATTACCCATTTGAATCCTCAACACTTGCTATACCTAAGAAATAACAAAAGAGAACTTATCTAAAAGACTACAATCCTGTGAGACAAACTTACATGTTCACCAATGAGCTTTCTTCTAATCATCTTCTCAGCCATGAGTGCAACAAGTGGGAAAACTGGTAAAGTGAGGCTGCAATTCACAGATTGATTACTCCTGTAAGGCTTACAGCTCTTATTTGAAACCCAGCTGAATAAAAAGAAATGATAAAACTATCTACCAGCACATTAGAAGGGGCCAGTCACTCAGCGATCTTGCACTAAACCAAAATCCAGCTCTTATCAATAGGCCATACTGCACAAGCAAATTTAAATAAAACATGGAATGTGTCAGATTTTACAATAGACAAATGCGCAGAAAGAAGACCAGATGTATTTCTGAAGGAGATGGATTGAGGGATCTGTAAATGAAGGTGAGGAAACGAAAAAAAAAAAGGAAGTAATAAACCTTCATTAAATTCTCAATAATGAGTCTGCTGTTCACTGCAATCAGAACAACGATGCATAGATTGAGAAGACCAGCATGGCTCTGCAATCAGGAGAACTGCTTAGTTTCAGGACTCCACCTCCATGGCAACCAAAAATATGGCTTGCAAAATTAAGGATTCACTCTCAGTTAAGGAAGTATAAGATAAAATGGTATATTGAATACTGATATTATAATCAAGCTAGCCTGGACTCAATTATGAAAGTGTCGTCCACTGTGTAATCCCAGGAACTGTGTAGGAGGAATGTGATTTATAAATGTTCAGGCAATTCACAGAGGATTATTTCTCATCTAAATAAGCATTCATCTAGAACTCTACCTTCAAAACAGATTTAGAGTATGTGCATAAACAACTAAGTCTAACAAAAGTATCACTAAAAAAAAGTACAACTTAATCGCTACCGTTTTACAAGGCCGTTTGGGGCCACTGCAATAAAATTCAGGTGGGGAACGCCTCCCCCCACGGTGACACTTCAGGGAAAAAAAAATTACAACTCATGCGTTTCTGCTGTGATTTGAGCTGCGTTAAGATTACACTAGGAAAAGGGCTTCTAGAGTAGCAAACAAAAACAATAATTCGATGACAATAGAAATTATTATCCAATTATATACCTATTAAAAAATGGAGGGCTAACGAGTTATTAAAACCTAAAAGTGGTCCAATACAGCAGTATGCAGATGCACAGTTATATGGTCCTCAACCAGAAGAAATGCCCCAAGCAAGAAAGCCAACTAGTACCGCCAACAATGAATTCAATGATCCATTGGCTTCAGTCCCAACAACTGCCCACATCAGTATAGTAGTGCCGCCAACAATGAATTCAATGACCCACTGGCTCATGCAGTCACCCGTTCCAACAAGCAAAAGCTCCTCCCGCAGTGGTAACGGTTACGCTCGTTGTATGCTGCTTGAGCCGGCCGATGCCAAATTCTGCTTGGCATGCATCTGGCACCGGCGCACTGGTCCCCCCTGATTGATCCCAGAACAAGCAAACACCGACCTCAATCGCAGCAGCATATGCCCCCCACGAAACAAATTGTGCCCGTCCGAGTACACGCGCACAATCTATCCACGATTCCGAAGCCCGGGCCCACAATAAACATCCGCGCACGCGAGATGGCAATCCTAGCACAAAGTATGATTTGAACACACACAAAAGCAGAGGCAGAGTTGACTGAAGCAGCAAAACAAAAAAATCTGCAGGACTTTGCAACTGGCGTGGATCGAAGCACACGAGTTGCGGGAGATCAAAGCAATCTCTTACGAACGACGAGCGTACGCACTGGCGCCTCCTCACCTGCCGGAAGATGGCGTCGGAGCTGAGGGGGCTCTCCTTGACGCGGCGGTGGGCGGCGCCGACGCGCGGTAGTATAGCATCTCGTGTTGCTGCTGCTGCTGCTGCTCCTGCGGCGGCGGCTGTGGTTGCGGGTCGCCGTTCTCCCGCCGGCTGCCTCCGGAGGAATCGGCGGCAAGGTCGCCGGCGTCGTCTGAGGGGGCGCGGCGGAGGCGGAGGGAGGATGAGTCGCCCGCGTCGGCGCGACGGAGGCGGCGGCCATGTTGGGGGCGGGGCCATGCGAGGAAGGTCCGGGAGCGGGGCTGGGTTTGGGGGCGGCGGTGGCGGTGGTGGGAAGGGAAGCCTTGGGGAGGAGCCGGCCGAGGGAGGTGCGGGTTTTGATGCGGGTGTTGGGCCGCGCGGCAGCTGACGCGCAAAAGCGCGGGGGCGAGATGGCGGCGTCGAAAAAGAGACACGTGTACGGGCGAGCTTGCCAGGCGTCCTCCTCCGTCACCGGCTTGGTTGGCAGGGTCCGGTCGGCTCCGCCGAGTCGACGCAAGCAGGCAGCAGCCTGTCGGTCTCGTTTCATCCAGCACTCGAGCTGCGCTGAGTAGCCTCAAAAAATCGGACGAGGAAATTCGATTTCGGTAATTTAGGTACCGAACGTATATAGACATATAATTGTAGGTTCAAAAGTTAATTTTTTTTTTTTTTTTTTTTTTTTTTTGAAAAAACTGGAGGGACCGAAGCCCCTGCTGAACAAGCTTTATTGATAAAACATACAGGCAAAAGTACAAAATAGAACGGGAATTACAACGAAAAGAACTGAAAAACAGCAAGGGAGGGGAGGAAATTAAGAGAAAAAAAAAGGAAACAAAGAAAATCAGGCTAACAATTCTACTCAAGTCTGCTGCAAAGTAAGGACCCATTGTTTGAAAATCGCTGAGGAACTGGCCTTAGACTCGATGAGCAACCAAATTAAGCTCCTTGAAGAAATTTGTTCTGCAATCATGAATGGGAGTTTGAATTCCTTGAAAAAAATATGCCATTCCGAGCATTCCAGATGCTCCAACACATCAAGATAATTGCCTCCATGAAGAATTGAGATTGCAGCTGGGCTCTCAAAGCTTCCAAATTGTCAAGAATACCAAGGTCAGAAGTTTCAATATTAATTAACCCCCAAAGACTGCTGAGCATAGGGGCAGTGAAAGAAGAGGTGCTCAACAGTTTCTTCAGTGTCAAGAAAACACAGCATGCAACTGTAACTTGGGATGATCATGTGCTTTCTTCTCAGAATGTTGCGGGTACTCAGCCTGTCATTAATCAAGAGCCAGGCAAATACCTTGTGCTTAGGCGGACAAAAGCATTTCCAAAGCCATCTAATGGAGTGATGAGTGAACTGATGGCCCACCAAGCTTCTATAAACTCTGCTAGAGGAATATTTAGTGAGCCCTCCAAAGTAGACCCACACATCATTTTCATCAGTCAATTCAATGTCTTGCATTAGCTGGGTTATAGTTTGCATCTGATCAAAGGCCTGTTCAAATAGAGGCAAATTGAAAAACATCTTCAATTTCGTCAAAACAGAAGATCGTGTGTGGGCTGAGGCAAACTTGTTTTTTTAGCAAAGGAGAAACACTCATGGAAAGCAGTCTAAAGGTCTTGATCTGCCCACTTGTCACTTGTCATGCCAAAACATGCAAGAGCGTCCATCTTTAATCTGAACAGAAGCAAATTCTTTAAACTTGGGCAGCAACTTAATGACATCCTTCCACCAAAATGAACCCTTCCTGACACCGCCTGGCAACCTGTCATTTGCAAAGTGCTTTTTCCATACAAGAATGACCCATGGGATGTTTCTTTTGTTAAAGAATTTGTCCAAATTTTTCATTAAAAGGGCTTGGTTTTGCAATTCAAGGTCAATTATTCCAAGACCACTTTCATGTTTTGGAGTTTTAACAAGTTCCCAGACAGCTTTTGGTTGGGAGTTGGCATTCACATTGGATCCTCTCTAGATACAGTGCTTTCTATATTTATCAACTTGCTTGACCACAGTCTTTGGGATCTCAAGAGTGCACATGTAGTAGGTTGGCAGAGCTGAGAAGACAGCATTTGCAATTTGGAGTCTGCCAGCTTGGTTGAGCATAGTACTTAGTAGGTTGGCAGAGCTAAGAAGACAGCATTTCCAATTTGGAGTCTGCCAGCTTGGTTGAGCATAGTACTTATCCCCCTATAGTAGGTTGGCAGAGCTAAGAAGACAAAGATTTGCAATTTGGAGTCCTTGAATTGGTTGAGCATAGTACTTAGTAGGTTGGCGAGCTAAGAAGACAAAGATTTCCAATTTGGAGTCCCCGGCTTGGTTGAGCATAGTAATTATCCCCCCAATCTTCGTTCACATTTGTTGACTAAGGGGAGAAAGTCTTGTACTTTTGGCTTAGTGATACCCATTGGAAGCCCCAAGTATGTGAAGGGAAAAGAGCCTTTCGAGCAACCAAAAGTCCTAGCCAGATGATCAAGTCTCTCTTCTGTGATATTGATAGGCAGCATCATGGATTTAGAGTAGTTAACTTTAAGGCCAGTTGAATGAGCAAAGTTTTGCAGGAGGGTTTTGAGAAAGAATAATTGTCTTGGATCAGCCTCCATAATCAACAGGGTGTCATCTGCATAATGAATGACTGGGAAGTCATCAGTGCTGTGGAGGGGGATTGGAAGGCTCAGGAGGTTCATATCTTTAGCTCTATTGATGAGGGATTGCAAGTAGTCTGCAGCAAGCACAAAAAGCAAGGGAGAGAGGGGATCTCCTTGCCTTACTCCTCTCTTGCAGTGGATAGTTTTTTCAGGATTTCCATTCAACAGCACCTGTGAAGTTCCAGAGGAGAAGATGCTTTTAACCCAAGAGATCCACTTTTCACCAAATCCTTTTGTTTCCATAATTGCAATAATAGCCTCATGCTCAATCTTATCAAAGGCTTTTTCAAAGTCCAGCTTCAGAATCACCATTTCTTTTTTTGAATGATGACAGATATGTAAGTATTCAAAGGCCCAGGCTAGGCAGTCTTGAATGGTTCTTGACTTGATAAAACCATATGGGTTGTCATGAATTAAAGATAGAATTGCAGGCTCAGAATCTATTGGCAAGCGGTTTGGTTATCGCCTTAATTGAGGAATTGAGAAGGAGATAGGTCCATAATCATTGATAGTGCCAGGATCCTCCACTTTGGGGATCAAAGTGATGTAGGATGAGTTGATGCTTCTCGTGCACACGTTATTGTCAAAGAAATCCCCGACAAAGTCTCAGAAAAATCATGCTTAATAGTCCGCCAAGAGGCTTTCACAAATTCATTGTTGAACCCATCGGGACCTGGGGACTTGTTGTTTGGCAATGATCCGACAACTTGATTAATCTCCTCTTGTGAAAAAGGGGACTCCAATTCTTGCGGGTTGGGGGCTGGATTGATGATGCTTGAGGGGGAATGGTAAAGCCACATAATTCCTTTATGCCTAATCTCCGCTTGTACTCTTGCCATAGGATCAGCTCCTTTCGTAATGACTTACCGCCATAATACCATCATTATTAGAAAGCTCGCTGTGATCAATTTACTTTTATGTCCGATAGTAGCATTGGCATGAAAGAAATGAGTACCAAAGATCCCCAAGCCGGACCCACTTTAGATTGCCCCTCTGTTTTCAAGAAAGTTTTTTGCTTGTCTAGGAGACTGATGAGGTGGTTGTCTAGGATTTCTTTGAAATTCCACTCGGGAGGCTGAGGTCTCTCTCGCTCTTGCAAGATTTCTAAAAGATTTTGGAATTTATTTATTATAAAACTGTATTTTAAGTTTAGTCTAATTGTACTTGTAGCGAATCAAATTTAATATTTTTTTTTTTTGATTTCTTGAGAAATTATTTTCTTTTTAACGGAGGGAGTGAGCGGAGAAAACCAAACTTGGCAATGGAGATTTGTGTGTTCTGGAAAAACCACGGTTGTAAGCACACCTATATTGATTCTATTATAGTGTAATGATCATTAAAATGCATGTGTATTGCTAGTTTGCTTGTACGTTTTGAAATACTACTAGATTCCATAGTCTTTGAGTATCCTCTGCCATTATATTTTTTGCATTGAACTCACCAAGTATTCTACATATTTGTGAAAAACATACAATTATGACATAATATATTTTTCGATAGCAGAATTGGTGCTACCTGTTGAATTGCCAACCTAAGGCCTCGCTCGCAAAACCAAAGGCGCTTTTAGGTTCTTGTCGAATCTGTTGAATTACTATAAAACGGGTTAGATGAGAAATGTTTCATTTAACAATTACTAGAATTATTTCTCACTAAATTGTATCTCTTGACGCGATCCACGACTTTGTAATTGATTTTTAAGCTATTTTGAGTCCCAAAATGTTTTAATATTTTATATTTTGAAATTTAAAATCTAAAATTTTCAAACAACCTCGGATGTTGATATAGTATTTACCAAGGTTATAGTTCTCCATATGATCTACAATTTTGTAGTTGAGAAGTTTCTTATTTGAAGTTGTTCTTTACCATCTTACTAAATATATGTTTAGGTTCTTAGATTTTGAAATTCAAACTTGTAGAATTTCTAAATGACCTTTAATATATGTTCACATGGCTAATACAAAGTTGTTGTGCCCGCCTTGATCAACAAGTTTGTTGTTGATAATATTTTTTGATTTGAGGTTATATAGTCTTAATTATTTATTGTAAATTCGACATTATTAGTTCAAATTTTTTTTAAAAAAAATAAAATCTTTGATGGAGACACTTCCTATATGTGCATACAAATGAGCTTATTCTATTTGAGTTTATTTAGTATAAAAATTCAACACAAGATTGTGGAATATTGATAAAAAAAAATAGCGTCCTATATGTGCTTACAAAGTACATGTGGTTTCGTTTTAAGGTGTTGTATATGTTGAAAGGTCTTGCTATTGAATCATCATAGACTTATATTTTTTCTAGAACCCATTAATATAGATGTGCATCTTAACATTTCTATCTCTGTAAAATGCCATCCTTAAAAAAAACATATTTTTTCTATTCTATAGAAGACACGATCCGCGATGGCCAGACAACAACCGAGATTTTCGGCTTGTAGAGACCTCTCACATAGATGAGACTACCCTAGTATCTGACTCTGTAATGACATTAACAGAGACATACATTCCGACTACCTATAAATGACCACTTGTTGGAGGCCACTAGGTTGCATCTCTTTGCAAATAATAAAGACCGCCCATAAAAATCATTTGTGCCTGTGTAGTATAAAATATCACATCAGATAGGGATAGAGAATAAGATGTCATAGTAGTCCCACATTTGAGAGTGACTGGACCCGGTTTGATAGAAACAGAGTTCTTATAATATATAAATAATATTCCCACTAACTTGATTCAATAAACTAGTGATGATACATTCTACTTGTTGGCTTCAATGATGGCTAGCTAACCTACTCCCGTAGGACCTGCATGAAGCTGGTCTGATTAAGCTAGGAGTAAACTAATGCTTGTATCCTAAAAATATCATTCTTTATCTAATTCAAATTACTTAAACTATTCAAATATAACTAAGTTTATAGGACACTATTAATATTTTTATAACTCCAAGTAATTGTACTAAAATAATTTTATGATATTTAGTATAATAAATATAATTTTTATGTAAATTTGATGAAAACTGAAACTTCATCTCGGATTATTTTAGAAAAGTATTTTTTTGAGACGAAGGGACTAGGGAGTACATAAAATTAATAATATCACATCAGATAGAGATAGAGAACAAAACGTCATAGGTACATATGACCATGAGAGTGACTAGACCAGCTGGTTTTCATAAAAGTCAAGCTCTCATAGTCATAATATATAAAAAACCAACTTGATTCAATAAAGTATTGATTGATATCTTAACCACTAATGATATTGAACACATAACCATATTTATCTCTCTTATAAAAAGCTAATCCTCACTAGAATTATTATTTTATCTTGATATGCAAATTCACATCAGCTGCTCACTAGCGCATGCATGTAATTATGCACCTATCTATTCTCAAAAAAAAAAATTATGCACCTATCTATTCATTCAAGTTATCTACATTAGCAAGCCACATCATTAATTTATTTGTTCATGTTAGATTATCGCATTTATCCACCAAAATTTATTGGCAATTTTTGTAGCAACGCATAGGATATTTTTCTAATTTTGTCAAACATCGGCTCGAATCAAAGATGTGGTACAATCATTTAGAGCTATTTATTAGTTGTGTTAACTTTAGAGAACTTGCTAACAACTAGGTGATGGGGAAGGTTTCTATCGAGCACCCGCAATGGTATAAGTCGGTTACTAGCTCTAAGCCAACCTCTCCGGTTACTAGCAATGGCTCTTAGAATGACTAAATCCACATGTCACTTTTACATGATCTTGGAATATATGTATGAACCTAACTCTTGGTCAAGAGCTAGCTTTTCTTTCTCTTTTATTAAAATATGAAAAAATGCTAAGAGCTAGCTTATGAGACATTGCTGGTGCCCTAATGCACCCAACACTTAGTGCTACCTACTACTTCTAATTATGTGTGTGGCATCCATCTTAATAAGAGTTAACTTAAAAGTTTAATTCTTTAATATTTAACTTTTACATGTTTCTCGGTTCTAATATGACCTTAAAAGGGAGAAAATGTTTCGATGAGATGTAAATTCTGGCCCTCTATAAACATCTAAATGCTTCTCCCGCTCTCCTCCATGTAAAAAAATAATGATACATTCCATGATCTAGATGAGTTGTTAGTGTTAAAGGTGTCCTTATTAGTTACAATCAAAAAAAAAAGATTTAGATATTCTTAACAACTAATTGTTAGTTTTAAAAAGGGATCCATACAATTCTATGAAATGAATTGCATTCTGTTTTTGTTTTTAAAAAATATAAATCGTGATCTACTTTAATCTTAGGATATGTTTGGTTTAGATTCTAAAAATGCTTTTTGCTACTAAAAATTAGAACCCCAACCAAACGTGTGGAACTTCAAGCTGCTTTTCCAGAAGTTGCTACTTTTGCATAGTACAATTTTCACATCACCTTAAACCTTCGACTTTTCGACTTTTTCAAATGGGTGGAAACAAAAAAAAAAAAAGATTTACCATTGTAAGGGAGATATATGGAGGGATCTTTCACAATACATAGTGGAACTTTCAAATGGAAAAGCCAAAATGATTTTCCAAACTAGTGGAACTTTCTACTTTTAGTTGTTTTATTGAACAGCTTGTAACTTTTTCACAATACATAGCTCAAAGCAGATTTTTCATAGTTCGTGGTTGACTAGTATATAGAAAAATGCATCAAATTTATAACATCGCATTAGTTTTATTAAATTCTCAATGCATATGCATTTATTTAAGTTTGTAGATATTATTATACTTTTTCTCTAAAGAATTAATTAAATCTAAAATTTTAACGAACTCTTATGAAAAGCGAAAAAAATAACTTAGGACAAAAAGTGACATGTGATTTAGACCAGTGCGATTAAACATGGCATAAGCATGCCGCCCTTCTCGAAGAGCTAGCGTGGATATTGTTGTTGAATCTTTGTCAAAGGTTTTCTCAAGTATTACTTTGGCCGTTTGGCGAAGGAAAAAAAGGAAAACGAGGGAAATAAAAGAAAATGACTTGATGATATTTTGTTGGTTCCATTTTTCGCCACATACACGGTTTTCAGAGCTGTCCTATTGTTGAATTATACTAGTGGATTCCCCGCGCTTTGCCGCGGGTATGAAGGCGTATATTCTCAGCGTGTTGCTATTGAATTATCGTATGTTGCATATAAGAGGACTTAAGCATGCATCGAAGTGTGATCACATTGAGTTTAAGGGATATATTTAAATAAAAACACCGCACACAATATATATATACTTAAAAATATGTGAGGGCTCGTGATCAACTTTAGGCTCGGATGTGCCAGACGGGTCGGCTTCTCCGTTCGTCTTGTCTCCGCCGCGAGCTTGTTGGGATCGAGAGCGTCGAGCAGGGGTTGTCCGCCATCCGGGAGATGCATGTCGAGCACAAAGTGGCGTTACATGGCCTCTAGCGCTCGATCATTAACGGACTATATCACTATACATATGAAACTTTGTGTAAGGAGAACTTGCATTCAGAATCAGAACCCAAGAAGAAAATTCTTAATACCTCTTGGCGCATAATCAAGGCATCCTTCCAAGCAATCGCAAAGCAGCATATTGCATTGGGCAGGTACTGAACGGAGCTAGAGACGATGATTTCCTGGTCTGACACAATGAAGCAAGTGTTGTTGTGGGAACGGTGAATTCCTGGGCAATCTCTACCCACAGCGATCACGACGTCCACTCATCAAGAAAGCTTATGCCGTTCCATTTTATATTGATGTAAAAGGGAGTGTGACGGATTATATGTTATGTCAGTTTTATACTCATGAATGAGGCGTGGTGGAATGTAGATGCGGGAAGTTTCAGAAGCCCAATGGATGTCAGGTTCATGTCGTTTGATGTGAAGGGCTCCACTGTAGGATATTGCTAATTTAATACGGATGTGCTAGTGGGCTGATGACATGTTAGTAACTGAAATTCGGTGGCTTCATGAGATCAAGAGACGGACCTGAGTGGATGGTGCAAGAGAGGATGTGGTGGGGCTGCCTAGGTGGCATAGCTGCATGTCGAAGAGAACTCCCCCAAGGGTTCTCCTTTATAGGAGTTATAGATACGGAGATATACGGAGAAGTAGGCATAGCCGACGCAACCACGTCCTCACCCTCATGGATTAGTTCATTCCTCTACACCGATGCATGTGCATCCAAGTTTAATCTTCAGCTTAACATGTCTTCTCAAATACAAGTTAGGCCTTTAAACATCATGTTCCCTTGAACTTATCGTACAATATTTTTTTCTCTCACAACAAAATAACATAAATAGGTTTATCAGCCACAGAATGAACAACCAAAATCTGGCTCAATTCCCGCAATTTTCTTCCCTTTCTTTTTTTTCGATGTGTTGCTTTCCTATCTTTATATTTTTTTTTTCTAAACTTGTGTCTTATGTTTTTATAAGATTCACACTGTGAGGATCTCCCACACACTTTTCAATTAGAAAAAACATGTATATATTTAAATCTATTCTATAATTTAATAGTATTATTCTTTTAATGGTAAAATGTGATATTTCTGAACATAACATTTGCATATATATTGTAATCCTCAACAGTCAACAAAACGCTTTCCATGTAGGTTTCTATGTGGAATTATCCTATTCTTTACTGATATGAATATTTATTTTAATAACGAGGATAACACACAAGAAATATTCTTCAAAATTAAAAAGAAGCGAGAAAAGAACCGGTGCCATAGACATCCGAACTAGAACTAGAAGCAGAATATCAGAAACTTTATTTTTCTTATATGAACCTTGATGACATCTCTTTCGCCGAAAGTCTTGTACATCTATCCAGCAGGGACATGTATTAGGCATGCCGTCCACGGTTTCAACAAGCAACCAAAGAAAGATGCGATTTGGGCATTTGGCAAGATTATATTCGGATGGCAGCAACCAGAGGCGTCGAGGGTCGCCATCATCTGTCACCATCAGATTCTCTGGCTGATTGCAACTTGCTGCCTTTGATCCTTGAAGTGTACCCCGTCGTCTCATGTTCAGGCTTCACCACCCATATGGCTTTATCTCCCGGCCCGGCCGGAGGAATCACGCGGGTCGGCAACGGTTTGGGCGAAGAGTAACGAACGGGATGACACGAATGGCAACTTGCTGGATTGGATCGCGTGCCGGGATAGATAAAATTTAACACGCTGTCAGAAAAACCAATTCCCCCACACGGCCACACTTCGATCCCAAGTCCCTCTCTAACCAAGCGATCTCTGTTTTTATTTAATCCTGATGACCTGCAGCTGTCAGAAAAACCAATCCCCCCACACGGCCACACCATCCTACATTCCTACTCGTCCAACCAAACATTTCAGGCTCGTTTGGATGGCGTCCGGGAAGGAAAAACAAAACCATCCCACTCTCCCAACCAAACAAAACCATCTCTCTCCCCACCAAACAAAGATAAGACCATCCAACCAAACACTACAGACTTGTTTCGATGGCGCCCTAGCCCCGCCTGAAAGCCTTGCCTCAGGGCAACGAGCTGCATGGGAGGTATCCAAGCCGTACAAGCCTCGGGAGAGCCCATAAGAGCATGAATCCAAACCCTCCCTCCCCGTGACCTGTTGGAGAGGCTTGAACTTGATATTATGGAGCATGAGCCCAATCTTGCCATTGTTGGATGAAAGATATTAGTGAAGAAACAATCAGTCTGACAACGCAAACATATTTGTATTAGAAAAGGCATACGCAGTATTTGCATTTGACACGTAAAGCATTGAAGTGTTATCTTTTTACTAAGCGTTCGACCAAATTCCCTACCTTCCACAAAATACAGCAAAATTAGAATTTCCCATACAGAAATTTTGAAAGTATTTGTACATGCCAATGCTACATTCAATTAATTCAAATCATAATTACGCACCACTATAAAAAGAAGAGGACCTGCCACATGGCCAGCCTTACATGAACCGACAATCTTAAAATGTAATCATGTCTTGAGACTAGCCATGCTTTAATTCAGCGAATTCTGTTCTTGCAAATGCTTCAGTGTACAAAGGCCATTCAGAAGAAAGAAAGAGCACAATTATATCGGTGCTGCCTTATTTTAACAGTCCAACGAATAGAACAGTAACTAGGATGAATAGCTACAATAACTGGGTAATATATCTATCTTTCTGACATTCATGTCCCCAAACAACATTAGCCCTGTCTAGGTGGCATTACACGCTAAGGATTGTCAATCATACTACATCCATCGCAATGCAGGTCCTCCCAAGTCCAATGTAGAATTTAACCTTAGATATGTCCCTTCCACCGATTCCCAATACAACTGCCACGATTGAATATTTGGATCAAAACTTTCCATGTTCAGAATTATAATTTACACATGTACTGAAGAATCAACAGGCCGCAGTCCGTTAGCACAACAATGGGTGATCTTGTGGACATCAGCGGCTTCTGGCCCCAAGGGGTGGAACTGACGATAATGTCCTGCACCATCTCTCTGGTTGCAGTTGAAGGGCCCTGGGCCTTCACCGAGAGCAAGCCAAAAAAAACAACAAATTTCCTGTAGGATGTTCTCTACGCATAATACATATACAAGCTATTTGCAGCAGCACATGCAATGGAATTCTCAGTTGGGTGCCATGCGAGGTGGAGCAGCTTCGTTGAGAAGTCTAATGAATTTCCATTAGCATCAACGCCTTGATTTTCTCCACCTGTAATTAAATTAGGTCAGTGACTGCATGAACAAAATAATCGATACTGTTGCAGGAGCAATTAAGTCAATGTTGATGAGAACAAGTCACCTCTCCGAACACCACGGGTAAAAGAAGTTAGTGTCCGTGTAGGCCTTGCTGGATTTGCAATCTGACGCCTAATTGCACGCCAAGTCCAACAAGAATAAGCTTAGTATTATAATTGCACAAGGAGCAGTTATGAAACTTAATATGGCAATTAAAATATGAAAAAAGAGAGCAAAAGTAAAATGGTCATCTAACTAGATTCAATATGATGGAGCAATGGACACTATGTTTATAAAAGAGACCAATGGTGCAGATATCGGACAATACTGCTGATAGACTTTATGGAATAGCTTTAAGACAGAAGAGAATTATGGCTCCCAAGTGTTTTGTTTCATAAACCACTCACCCAGCAGTAATGGATGCTTAGGGTTCCCAGACAGGATGCTTAGGGTTCCATTCCCTATAACTAGGGTGACATGCGTTCAATATTATGAACTAATAAACATTAAAGATCTTACACAATTGATTAAGCAAATGGAATATTTTGTCCCTGTCCCCAGTAATGGATAGGTAGAGGTTAAGGCACAGACCAAACCAAGGCCATGGCCACAAAAAGTGAAGAAATTATGACTAAAATCAGAAGGCACATGTAAAATATACCTCATTGGATTCCTACTTGCTTCCAAAGTTGTTGCCTCCATGCTTCCAGGAGTACAACCAAAAACACGAAATATATTACTGCAGTTGAAGACACCAGGACATAGAGGTGTTAATAAACAGAATTTCTGTAAAATGACACATGCTGTCAATAATGGGGAGAAAGAAATACCCATAAGAACCAGTTGCAACATGAAGTCCATCCCCACTAAGACAACACTCAAACTTGTCGAAAATTGAATCATTCTCATACAGATCGCAGAGCTGAAAGTAGTGATAGCATAAAATTACATTAATTTTGTTCATCAAATGACTTCTTTTCTTAATCATGCAGTTGAGAGAATTTCACCTTAGGTCTCAAATGTTCATGGACTTGGAAGGTTGAAACAGGGCCTGAATTCATGTTTAGATCCCACAGCTGAGTATGGAGTAACAACATAATAAGTAATCTCATAGGCTCTTTCTGCTAGTTCCTCCATTCCAAATTGTAAGACATTTTGGCTTTTCTAGATACATAGCTTTTGCTATGCATTTAGATTATTACACTATGTCAAGATACGTAGTAAAGGCAATATGTCTAGAAAAAACAAAACGTCTTGTATTTTGGAACAGAGGGAGTACTACGCAGCTCAAACAAAAGAACACTTCCGATGCATATTGGTGTCAACAGACAAGTTGTCATTGGACCACTTCTAGGGCAGTATGATTAACAGTAGATTCAATTTTATACAAACACTCATCAATGCTACAAAGAGGTAACCAGCTGTTTCTTTCCTCAAACAATAAGACGCCAACTAGCTTTGACTTTAAGCAGTACTACATCATTGAATATGTTACTCCAATTTTCTTAACATGGAGTATTTAGTTTCTCCTAAGTAACATTTCTATGTTTGACCATCAATTTCAAAAAAAAAAAAAAAAAACTATGTAGTTTCACAGCATGCGGATTATATGTTATGAATGTATTTCTCATTTCTCATAGTGAATCTAAAAACATAAATTTGATGTTCTTAAACTTTTTTAAAATTGATGATCAAAGATAGAAATGTTTGTCTTGGGACAAAGTTAATATGGCATTTAAAAACGAATGGGAATATGTACTAAGAGTGACAAAAAAATATATTTATTCTGGACCTAAAAGTTTGGATGTATGACAGCGAAAAGCAATGAGATAGAACAAGAGAAGCTACTACACACCTTGAGGGTCATATAATCACGGCTAAGAATATATCTACCATTCCTTGAAAACTTTATATCAGAAATTGATGCAATAATTTCCGTAAAAGAAGGATCTTGATCCAGGTGCTTCATGTTCCTCAAATCTGTTTATTGGCCTTTTGTTAACTCATAAAACATATAATAACTTATGCAATATAAATAACTATACATATTCTCAATACTGCATACAAGTCCCCAACATTGCCAGTACAGAAGGATAAAATGTTATGGAGAGAAGTACAGGGGTAACTAACATTTTGGCATGGTTGTCACAAAGTGCTGACTGACGTAGATCAATAAGTCGGATAGAACCCTTTGAACTACTATAGGCCAGTGTATTACAATGGGATGGATGGAACTCCGCACATGTAATCACCTCTGAAAATATGAATGTGACAAATCAGGAAGTGCATATGCAAAAGCAAGAATAGCAATAAGACTTGTAATAATTATAGGAAAAATGAGCCTACCAGATTTCAAATAATCCTCAAAATGGCAATGGGGCAATACCATGCTTATATCAATAAATAGATAAAATAGCATGTGCCAGGTGCCCAGATTGGATGGTTTTTCATCCCATTTGGGTAGCTACTTTATGAAAGCTACAATCCCTTAATTTACAACCTATCTCCCAAATGAAGAATGTCTTCTATATCATTGTTTGAAAATGGTAAAAATTTATCAACAAATTACATCTGCAGTTTGCTTCTATGAGTTAATTAGGAAAATTCCGTCAAAATCATATTCCAAATGAAAAAATATTCACAAAATTCAAATAGAACGTCAATTGCCATTACTTAGTATCTCTAGTACAATACAGTAGCATACAACCTACATCAACATCAAGTTACAACATTGTTCCAAGCCCATGTGCTCTGTATTTATATATATGAGTTTGCCACTTGTTACTAGGAAGGATTGAATGTGTCTTGTGCCCATGCCAAGTTAAAATAACAGTATAGAATAAGGAGTTTCTTTCATATGCATCCCACTTGTTTAAGAAAACAAGAACATTGTGTTACACACCAAAAAGAGGGGTTGGGGTGAAGAGAATGCTTATGTGAACTTCTCATTTTATTGCATTAGTTAGTCAATGCAAACTAAAAAAACTGGAACTCTATTTGTAACTTCCTTTTTGGTAGATGATCTTACCATTATTTCTAATAACACACTATAGGGCAGATGTGCAGAATAGACCGCACCATACAGAAACCAATACAAGAAAAGGTTGTACAAAAACAATATGGCAGGAACAATTTTCGTTGTTGATCTCCACTGCCCATATTGTGCGAATTTGTTTCTGAAGATAACATGCTAGACTTAAAGATGATGAAACCATGATAATATCCTAGTCAAAATTCATAATCGACCGTGTAGCCAATTGACAATATGCTATTCTACAGACTACAGATGCCCCATGAATAGGAAGCCTAAGAGAATGAAGTGCTCAAAGCTATATAGCACAACAAAGCATCAGTTGCTTCAAGTTTGGGAAATATCACAAGTTCCCAACAGTGGGATCAGGCCTAAATGGTGGGAAACTACAAAATGGTGACAACCCAAAGCTAGCAACCAAAAGTCTTCCTAGCTTGAAAAAGCAAGCAACTAAAACAATGAAACTATGTGGTAAAGACATAAAGTCACAATCGTTTAAAGACATAAAGTCACAATCGTTTAAATTCTATCCAGCCGTTAACAGTAAAGACATGCTGTATGCCAGCATATTTTGGTATGTCAACATGTCACACCAGGAATATTACAATCTCTCTTTCTTTTTCTTTTTTGCTAAATGGAAAGGTAAAACTTCCGCAGGTAAATTTGCAACATTTAAGAAAAAAAAAAGAAAAAAAATATGAATAGCTGGAAATACCTGTTAGATCTTCCATGTTTGTAGGCTTCACATCAACAATGTTAAAGCTCTGGCTGTTTATTTCCAAGTTCCATAAATTTATTCGGAGATCATCTGCTGATATGAATGTCTCACCATCACTGTGGATTGGCAAACAATACAAGAATATGCATCAATACAATGCCCACAGATATTATCGTTGATGAAGCATTTGGAATCTACACCCTGCAGGAAAATGACAACCAGAAAACTATGCTGGTTCTACATACAAAACAAAACTGATCAAGAGTAGACATGTGACTATGCGAGCAATGCCCCATTACAAAAGGCATACAAGCTACTCTTGCCTGACACTTGTGCTTCATTAGATTCAGTTTGCCCTATCTAAGTTCAGTACAGAGGCGAATGGGCCTCTAGCTGAGATGGTTATGTGGCTCTAGTAGCACTCCTCAGGTCCTTGGTTCGACCCCCTATGGGAGCGAATTTCAGGCTCAGGTTAAAAAAAGAACCTTGTTTGTCCCACGCTAAAGCACAGGTCTAAGGTCCGGCCTAGGTCATGATTGCTCACATGGGCTACGGTGTCGCTGTGTATGGGTGGGGCATTGATTCAGTGGTTTTCTTGACCTGTGTGAAAATTCTTTGCCCCTATGGACAGGAGCACTTGGAGACTAGCAATCAACGTGCCTGAACCGTGACCTTTTTTTTTTCTTTCCCTGTTTAACCCTAACTCTATCTTTTGTCTCGTGCCCTATTTTATTTTTGTGTCTCTTTTATACTTGTTTCCTATGGGTTTCATCTCTAGCCTACCCCAACTAGCTTGGGACAAAAGGCTATGTTGTTGTTGTTGTTGTTTGTTGTTGTTGTTGTTGTTGTTGTTGTTGTGAAAATTCTTTTGCACAGGCGCTGTCTTGCAGGTACTAGCAAATAGCTAAAGATTTGAAGCACTAGCAGCACGGATTTCAACCAATAAAAATGCAAGTACCTGCAAAGACCTAAAGATTTGACATACTAGCAAGACAAGTATTGAAACTGATACTGGCAAGAAAAACTAATCCAAGGAAGAACAACCTGCAAGGCTTAGCTGATAAGACGGACACTAAATACTAACTCTTCAACAATATATGCTTTATTAGTTTAGTCTATTTTCTGCTTTCGAAACCGAGGAAAATCAAACATAAGGAACACTGGAAGAGATGCATACTAACTCATGTTTTAAAAAAAAGAGCGCAAAAGGGATCCCATTGAAAAGATAATATTCAATGTCTGAAATGACTGACCTATTACTTGAAATAGAATTTATATGGTAATCGTGAGCATGAGCAAATACACGTCGACATCTAGCAACAGGGTTTGCTTCTAGACTGGTAACCTGCATATGGTTGAAAGTGAAGTGAGTTGGACTAAACATCTGAAGTTTTGCATACCTTCCATTTAAAAGTTATATAACTAATTTCAAATGCAAAAGCTGATAATATATAAGATGTTGAATACAGCTTACCACTGGCAAACGCAGTGATGGGTAGCCTCCAGGTGGGAATGAGAGATCATTATTCAGGCAACCAAATTTATCAGAGCATCCACCATTTGGAAGAGGTGCCTTAGAACTACTGGTACTTGCAATAGCAGTGGTATTACTTCCTACACTTTGGGAACTGTCCAAATTCATGACTGCAACTCGTTTTACTTTCTTCTCTTGAACCTGGACAGTAATTAATGCAATGAGTAAGCAAAGGAAAAAAAAAAAAAAAACTGCAATTGATAGAAGAAACGATTAAAAAATACAATGAATGATGCGCATATAATAAAAATAACATATTGAACACTTTTTTGTGTCCACAAAATTCAAAAGGTAGTAATAAATGATACAATTGGTATCACAATCAAATTTATGTATTTAACAAGCCAATTTTGGCATAGATTTCAATAATTATTTTTCAGAAATGCCAAGACTTAGTTCAACACAAACCTCTGCAGCACTACTAACAATGAGAAAAATAGGGATGCTAATACTCAACAACTTACATGCAGTTACATTACATCCGGGCTAGATTTACACTGAAGATTGAAGTATGGAATTAGGATTAAAAATTGGCGCGTTAGGAAAATTGAAAAGCACTTCTAGAAGTAACTTGCATCCATACCTTCCAGTATTTTATTGTTTTGTCATTTGTAGACAAAAGGGAGAGAGCATTGTTGGCTGTCTGGCACCACTTGATCTTGTTAATCTTTTCCTCTATTTCCAAACTTTTGAGGTAGTCAAACTACAAGAATCACATAAGAAATAAGAACCCTGATATAACTTCAATCTACCATTAATTTCCGAAAGGAAACAAGAATAGCACACGGTACTGGCATACAGCAAAGCTGTATTTTTATGATCAGAAGTGCATACTGCAATAATAATGAAACATAAACATAGTACCAAGGCCTATGCAAAATAAAAGTCATTTTTTTCCTTGGAGTTGTTATTTCCATCACCAACTTCTCAGCTTTCTTGTGTCAATATAACTATATGGCAATAGATAAAGTTGTAAAGAAAATTAACGATAAACTGCCAATTAACATGCCTCAGGTTCATGACTCTGAAATTCCGTTTTGTAGCGGAACTCTGGGTGTCTAGTAACTGGAACATCTTGTCTCTCCAGTTCCCTCCGGCTGGCATTCTGCTGGTATAGCAACTTATTAGGGCAAAATATTGAAATAAAAACCAAGATAAGTCCAAACATGTGGTGCTTACATCCCGAACATCTGTCCTTTCAAATAAAACCACACGTCCTCCTTTATCCCCAGTGGCAAGATGATCACCAGATTTATCAAATTCAATTGCAGAGATGATGTCAACTGAAAAACAAAGAAGAGTGTTAAACCAACATGCAAGGAAACATTCTTAAATCACATGAAACAAGAGTTTCCATAATAAGAAGCATCAGTCATCAGTACCACACATTGAAAGCTATTATTAAGGGAGGATGTGGGATGGTGATATAATGAGTTTCACAGATAGACCACATTTAGTGTCTCCATCCAGATAACACACGCCCAAAACAATTAAGGTTGAATAAGCACCATGCGCCAATGGAAAATCATCCATGCAGAACTTTAAACTGCAAATTTTCTACAAGGCGACAAGCCAAAAGCAGATGCTGAACCACAACCAGACAAGGAACACAACATTACTTCTTATAGACGCTTATAAACTCTTCCATTTTTTCAATTCAGGAGATCAACAACCTCTTAAGTTCTTTTCAAGTTTGCACTATGATATCACATGCCGAAGAAACTCCTCAAGCAAAACATGTTCACAAGCTCCAGAGCTTCTTACCACCTTTCTGCATTCTTTAAAACACAAAGCCAAGACAACTACCTGCGCGATTAAGCCACCCGAAGGCTAAAAAGGATTCCATTTGCAGCCAAACAAACTCTCAATGCTCAAAGGGCAGAAAATTGAGCTTCACAATTCTCACAAGGCGCACTCTGCATCTCTGCCAGCTGAGCATCAAACTAACCCACGGAATGACCGAATCCATTCTATACGCACCGTGGTAGACTGGGAGTCGTACACCAACGCAATCCAAAGCCATGCCTTTTCTGACAGACAGGTACCATTAAGGGGGTCGCGCCATCATTGCCGCGCATTTCCTACCAGACCAAATCTCCCATACCCGCACGCCTCCAATCCCAACACTAGCGCTATTGATTCCCACCACTTGAGGGCATCCATCCCATCCAGAGCCTCCACAAATCAAGCGGATCTCGAGCTCATGCGCACGTGTGTGCGTACCTTCCTGGACGTCCTCGCCCGCGGCACGCTCGCCGAAGACCTGAGCGAACCGCCACTCCAGCGGCTGCGGCTGCGGCTGGGTCGCCTCGCCTTCGTCGCCGGGGCCTGGGGATCCATGGCGGGCGTCCGTCAGGCGATCGCGCCGCGCGGGAACCGCATCAGGGGCGCCCCCGGATCGGGGAGGGGGACGAAGGCTCCCGGGGAGGAGAAGGTTCTGGAATACTGGGCGTTGGGCGTTGATTGGAGGTGGGGGCAGGCGGCGGCGGAGACGAGGGAGAATGGGAGATCGAGCGGAGGAGGGACGGAGGGAGGAGGAGGGGGTGGGGTGGGGTGCGGGTGCGACGAGAGGCCAAGTGATGTGGGGGAGGGGGATCTCCCTCCTCTGTTCTGTTTCTCTGTGCGTTTCTCTCTCTCTACCTGTTGTGCTTGTGTTTGTGCGAGCTCGCACATATTTCTCTCTCGTGAAGTGACGTGGTGGGGCTTTCACATGTGGACCCTTGCCAAAAAACCAAAATATTTTTCTTACATGGGGGATGTGAAAGAATTCAAGCACAGGAGTGTGTAAGAGAATCCTTGAATAACCAAAATATTTTTCTTACATGGGGATGTGAAAGAATTCAAGCACAGGAGTGTGAGAATCCTTAAATCACTAGTCATCACCCTGTCCTTCCATCTCTAATTTTCAACATGTTAATTAGTTGTGGATGGCAGCCCCATTTGCTGACGGTTTTGGTGACCGGTGTTGCTTTGTTGTGAGAGAACATTATTTCATGATTGAGAGGTAGGGTGAATTCTGGTCGATAAGTTCAAACGAACGTGGTGAATATAAGTAATGGAATATAACTTGTGTTAAAGAAACAAAACGAAAATGATTTTGTCTCTTTGCAACAAAGTGGAAATCGAGGAAACCTAGAGAAGATGATTTAGTCCCTTCGCAACAGTGTGGAAATTGAAGAAACCTAGAGGATTAGAATCTTATGTAAATTTGCTATGAAGTCATTTAGAACAAAGAGTTAGGTCATTATATATCCTATGCAGTTTCTAGAATTTACCAAATATTGAACCTCGTGGAAAGTTTCATGTGTCTAAAATCTCTCATCAATTTACGTGTTTTCCCTATCCTCCATCCAAATGATTTTATAGTTGCCTATTGTTTTTTTTTCGAGTCCACGAGGATTCAAGATGTTAGAGCAATGCATTGGTTCGGTTCATGTAGGTACAAGATGGGAAAACATGCAAAATTAGATAGCAATTAGCGCTATAGACCTGAATGCTTCGAAAAAAATAAATAAATAAATAAATATTATCGAATATGCATTATAGAAAAATTATAGTCATCACAAACATCTAAAAACAAATGATCTACATGTGGCAATAGTATAAAATTCAGTTCCACCTTCAAATTACACTTTGGTCTCACAAAAGAATGTACTAGGTGAAATAGATCATCTGAAAGGAACTTTTTAGATGACTAACCATCCTCAATTTCTTTAAAGCACTCAATTTCTTTAAAATGCATAAGGCTTCTGAAAAAATGCATTACTTACCATAAGGGTATAGTGCCTAGCTATGGCCATAGTTGATCTTGGTGTTTATATGATAATATGATTAAATGAATTAATGTTGTTTGCTAGTATATAAGGTATTTAGTGCATTGGATGCAAGGATGGACTTGGACAAAGGCAACATGAAGATTAAGTGATCAACATGCAAGAATCCAAGACATCAAGTTGAAAAAAAAGCCCAAATGAGAAGACATAAAGAAATGAAGGAAGACAATGCTACATAAGGTTGTAAAGGACCCTTAAGCAAGAATCCAAGACATCAAGTAGAAAAGGCCCAAATAAGAATACATAAAGAAATGCAACAAGACAAAGGCAACATGAAGATTAAGTGATCAACATGCAAGAATCCTTAAGCAAGCACCAGAGCTTAGGGTTATAAAGGGACCCAAAGGTAAGATTGCCTATACTCGACTAAAGGTTGTACATAGACATTGGAGCTTAGGATCTGGTTAGAAGGATTATTTTGCAATTAGGTGTTGTACACACCGTGTTTATATACCGGAGGCGTTTGTAGTCTTACTAGACCACACCAACAACGTTTGTGGTGTGGCCACCACTACACACACACCAAAGGGAACAAGGGCCATGAAAAGTCCTAAATGGCTACAAATTAAGGGGGCCAATAGTTGATAAAAATTTCTAGAACAACAACACTTGAAAGAATGTTAGAAAATAAGATGGAGAAGCTAGTTTTGTGATGCTCTACAATTGATGCAAGCCACCTACCATAATTTCTAGTTGAGATATTATCTCTAGTTCACACATGAAGCTATGTCACTATATTACTCCTAGATGAACAAGCTACACAAGTAGACAAGCAAGAGCTACACAAGCTATGTATCGAGATAACCACAACAAGATTGACACAATGATTTTTCCTCAGAGGTTTACTTGCTTATCGGCAAAGCTAGTCCCCGTTGATGCACTCACTAGGAGGTTCACTAGCTAATCGACATTACAAAGTTGAACCCATAGCCGAGTCTTTGCACAACCAACACAACATAGGATCCACAAGTCATGTGTAATGTATTAGAGTAGCCAATTGTGATCTCCCATGGGGAAGGCTCAAGAACCCCTCATAAATCCACCGGTGTGACCTCGAGACAATCACCAACTCGAGCTCAAACACCACTATTGCTCCATGCCGCTAGAGAATCAAAGAAATTTCCAAGAGTAACAAGAAACCCGCGGCCAATCGAAAGCACAAGTGCCTATAGATGCAAGCTCTTAAGCAAATGCACTTGAATCTCACGCAAGAACCAAGCAAAGAGATGAGTATAGAGGAGTATGCTCGGCTATACGGAGTGTTATAATGTTCAAATGGACAAGAGAGATCTCCCAAAGTCGACCAAACACATATTTATAGGCTCCCTCACGAAGACACAACAGTTGGAAAAATCCAACCGTTGTCGGGTCCACCGGACAACCCTAAACCCTAAATCCATAAACCCTCTTGATAGTCGGTTATTTATCCTAAATGTGATCACACTCTCTATAGTGTTTATCACCAAAACCAAAAAGCCCTACCAAGTATACCTTTGCCTTGATCTCCTTGAGTCGTTTGTTTTCTCTTTCTTGTTCCATGAGCTTGACCATTTCTACATGTCCACTTTGTATCCATGTCCATGATCATCATGCTCCGCATCACACCATATGTAATCATATCTCATAAGCACACTTAGCAAAGGATTAGCATAGAGTTGTTTCATCAATTATCCAAAAACCAAAGAAGAAATTTCAGCCCACGATAGTTTAGCCGACTCAATAGAGTTGCTACGAGCTATCCATTATTTTAGTTTAACTAGATTTATGGAAAACATTAGCAACATTTATATCTTCAAATAAGTTATTATGTACCCCTTGTTTCACAAAAGAATGCAATTCTTGTTTTTCAAGAAGTCAAATAGATTAAAATTTGACCAAATTTTATATAAAATGTGCAAACATTCATGATACAAAATAAATATAAATAGATTTTTATAGAATATATTTTTATAAAAATTATTTGAAGACATAAATATTAATAATATTTACTATAAACTTCGTCAACTTGAACTACTTTGACCGATACGCATCCTATAATCACATTCTTTTTATGGATTGAGGTAGTAAATAATTTAGGGTCCCTTTGGTTGGGCCTTTATCTGCTTTTGCTTTTGAAAAAAGCCAAAAGCCAACCAAAAGGACCCAAAAGCCACGATGCTTTTGCTCAAAAGCGACTTTCAACAGTACTACAAATCCAAAAGCACCTCACCCCTCGCTTTCCAATTTGCTTTTGCCCAAAAATTACCCACCTGTCATTGCTTACACACATAGCGGTTCGTTGTTTTCCTCTTATTTCTTTTCCCCGTCTTTCACTCCCATCGCGACGAGGCCCAATCCACGCATCCACTCCGGTAGGGAGCTCGACCATGGAGCCCCGGCGACGCGGAACTTTCTTCCCTACCTCAGGAAGGCACAAGTGAGGCCCCAATGAGCCCCATCATGGTCATGGTGCCCAACAAGCACGAGATCCCTAACAGGCGGCGCCCGTGCTCATCCTTCCCGTGGCGGCGCTCTCCACCCTCCATGGTGCCGGCACTCGTCCTTCCCGTGAGCCCCCTCCTCTCCCTAGCTCCGGCGGGGTGGGAGGCCAAGGAGGAGAGTGTGCACGACCCCCTCCTCTCACCTTGCTCTGATGGCAGCCATGGAAGGCGCGCCCCCTCTTCTACCCTATCTCCCAGGCGGGGCGACCCGGTGAACCCCCTCTCGGCGTGGCTCGCGCCCGGACCATGGAGACGGCCCCTCGGCGGCTCTACATGGCCAGCATGGGCAACATTGTCCCTCCCCGGCTGGGTGGCGGACGACGAGCCCCTCCCCTCCCTTAGGGCCGCGAGCACCGGTGAGAGGGAAGGAGTCCATTCTCAGGCGTGACATTTGGGCCTCGCTTGTAAGTGAGGGGACTTTTGTAAAAGCCACAACAGCTCAAACAAATAGGCTTCTAACCATTCCACAACAAATTTTCTAAAAGTCACAACCAACTCCTATTTTTTTTAAAAGTCACAACTTAACCAAACACACCCTTAATGGTCTATCAATGATATTATAAAGTGTTTGACTTCTCATAAATCGAGAATGACATTTTTTATATGACCGGAGGGAGTAGCACAAAAGATAATAATTCGACCGGATAGTAATATTCATAACTCACAAGTATCATGTGAAAGTACCTGTCATGTGCCAACAAGAGGGGCCCAAAAGGACATGTCCGCGACCCTATGGGGCCGCCCCAAAGCCCGGGGGCGGGGGGCAGTCGTGCGCCGCCTTGAACGCCGCCCGCCCGCGCCACCACCCGTCATCGTGTCGTTTGCTTCCTCATTAAGTAATATTATTTAGATATAAGATAGAAATAGATTAGAAAATAAAGAGAGATCTACTTCTCATGCAAGTCTTCCCGAACTATATAAATACAAGGGAGATGTAATCAGGTTGAATCTTAGGAAGAAAAATAAAGTGGTAACACCCAACATCTTCACTCTCTAGCCCTAAGCTCTCTCTCCCTCTCTCCCTCGCGCACCTGTGCCACCCACCCGGACGCCGCCGCCCGCCCGGCGCGTGTGCACCTAGCGCCCCCTTTGCCGCCTAGCTGGCGTCGTTAGTCCTCGCCATCGTCTCTACGCCGCAGCCTTCCTCGTCACGGTCACCGTCTCCACCGCCTCCAACGCCCCGCCACCCCTACCTTCGCCCGCGCCCCCCGCGGAAGCCGCCGTGGAACATGTCACAACCGGCCCAATCTAACCGGTTTGTGACGATTACCAAAATAAACTTCTGAATTTAGAAGATCCTTTCAGTCATGATCACCGTCCATGTTACAAGTAGGAACATTTGTCTTTAAATTTAGTCTTCGACAAAGTTAATTTTGTAACCATGGAAGGCCGCCATAGCTTACTCAGTTTGGAGGACGTCATTGCGGTGATCAATTTTACCAACACCCGATCCGATCACACTTCCGTGTCCGTTCCCTCCCCCCCCCCCCGCCTCTCGATCTTTGTTGTTTGTGGAATGAATGAACTGAACCAATCTACATTTAGTTTCAAATACGAAGAGAATATTTATGCCCTTTATGCAGAATGTTATTTTTATTGACTTGTAATTGGTTTTACGCCCGAGTCGCGATCGTCTATGGTGGATGCTTTCCCCGTCGGAGCGGTCGTCTTCTTCCGGCCGGATGCTTTCTTTGCCGTGCTTGGTCTGGGCCGGATGCTTGGCCGTCGGCTCTCTAGCGGATGCTTTGCGCTATCTCGTTACCCTCCACGCTTCTAGCTAGCCACCGGGTGTTGTGTATTGGTTGTAATAGGATCAACTTTTGGGGTTGTTAGATGGAGGGTTAAGCCACCCCCCCCTCACCACCATTTGCTTGTTGTTGTGAACTTCCCATTCTTTCTCTTCATGAAATACGCGAAATTGCCAATGGTGCGCCGTCGAAAAAAATAATTGGTTTACCAGTGTAATTAGCTTTTCTCTTGAAATAAGTTGTTTGGAGGTAAAAAATGGTTTCGTTGCCCAGAATAGCCTCAGCTTGGGGCTGGCGCCGCTTGAGCTCGTCATACTCCTCGACCATGTCGTCGAGATCCTCCAACGAGGACACGGAAATGAGCGTGTCGAGCCCTTCGTTGAGGGGAGCTGGTACTTGACGGCGCGTGCGGGCCTGTGGTGACTCCGGACGCGTCGGCGAGGCGCGCAAGGAGGTCCGGCAGCAAGACCCCGCGCGAGGATGCCGAGGAGGTCCGCATCTTCGCGCACCCGACGGTGGAGCGGGCCTCGCCTTGTCACGCGGCCCGGCGGCGGAGGCTGCCTCGCCTGGTCGTGCTCGTTTTCTTTCTTGGGCCGGAGGAGGCCACAGGTTTTTTTCCGCCGATTTTGGCCCAAAACGAATGTAAAATAAATGGGCTCACCGTTCATCTAAACAATGAAATGCAATCTGGGTCAGAATAATTCTGGAGCCTAATTTACAGGTGTTTTGACCCAATTAACGGACATCGAACCAGGTAATCACAAGTGGGTCGAGGTTTTCAATCCGTCGTCGTCGCGTCGGATTCCTCGCGGTTCCTGTCGGGCAGGTTTCCTTCCTGAATCCCTTGCCGCCATGCCTGGAACTCGCATCGCATCTGTGCGTTGCCTAAACCAACAGCGCACGCGTCTCTTGTGGTTGAGGTGGCTGCGTGCATTCCTCTCGATGTCACGTGCACGATCTGCTTTTAGTTTTTTTTTGCTGAAAATTCGTGTGCGTAGGCAGCGTGTACTACACAAGCAATAGGAGTTTGGACGCGCGACCAAAATTTGAGGGAATGGGGGTGTACACATCTCAGTACTGGTGGCCACACAGGCGGCGAATTCTGCATTTGCACGGATTTATTTAATTTGCCAAGATTATTTCTAGATATCACTCCAGCTGATTGCTAATTCATGAGGTTGAAATCTCAATACTTACGAAAATTGATTGACCATTTTCTATTTTGGGACCCAAGTACGATTTGAAAAATAATGTTTCATGATACTGCAAGTAGAACAAATATTGTCAATAACTAAGTCACAAAATCGTACAAGCTACTGTAAAATTTGGAAATGATTATCCTCGCACACTGCTCCTGCATGCATATTTCATCAAGGTTCGAAGTTCATATTTCTTCATATTCCAAATTTTTGTGGAAAAATAAACAATTCATCTACGGTTTGCCTTTTGATATGTACAGTAGCTTTGAGTGCCAGGATTCAAGAGCTAATGCAAGCAAGTAGGCCAAACCAGAAAAAAAAAAACAATTTCTATGCTGGCGCGATGCACTCGTGTCCTCTTATGTAGCCCCTAGTGCATGCTGAAAGCTGCATCAACTCTTAATATGCATTGTTGTAAAAAAAAGGTCTTATTATGCATTTCTAAATTCTAATAACATATGTGCAGCAAAGAGACGTCTGAGCAACCAGGATTACCAGCAGGCATATATAGCGCCACAGTGGAGCACCCACATCTCCAGACGCAACCAAATATTTCAAGCCCGTACTGGCAGTTTGGTAAGACGTTGTTGGATGTAATATAAACTCCATGATGAGAAAGCTACATATGATTTGAATAAAGTTACAAAATAAGTATCATACAAGTGATGAGTCAAATGCCAACCAAGAATGATTTGACAGCGATTCTCTGGAACTCTAGCTCACAAGTTTCTCGTTTCGATTGCTGATGTCCATGCGTCCTCAAGAAAGTTGCAAGGAATACAATATTGTGTGCCTTTCGAATCTATATGTTTCATGTTCCTTAATGTCCAAGTTGCATTCTATAGTCAGACTTATTGGCAATAATTGCCTCTAGAAAAATTGAATTTATGTCATATTATATATACACACCACGGCAATGTTAAAGGGAGCATATTGTATTAGAGCATCACGTTCGCCAAAAGAGCAAGAAGGGACAAAATTAAACATATGTTTTAAAACGAAAAAAATAATTATATAAAGTTATAGTTTAGTATATCATCATGTTTCAAGTACTCTGGACTACAATACATTTACCCATAAAATGTTCTTTATCTGCATTGTATCCACGCTTCGTATAGCTTCAAACACAATCCCAAATCAAAAACAAATTTAGTCATAGTTCTAAATTATATTGCAAGTGTCCACATCTAATATAGTTAGTAAATAGTGAATTCAAAAGAATAAATTTGGAAAATATTTATATTTCTTGTAATATAGGCATATACAATTACATGTTCCCAAACAATACTTATATAGAAATCAAAATATACCTTAAAAAGCAATATGCTAAAATGTGAGGGCGGAAAAGATGTATGGTATTTATTTATTTATTTATATATATACATACATGTATACTCAAAGCTTCAACGGTCAAAGAAGTGTACTCCATCCATTCTAGAGTAAGTGGACGTCTTGTTTATCAAGAAGACTTTTCAAATTTGACTAAAATTTTAGAAAATAGTATCAACATTTGTATCTCAATAAGTACACAATGCTAAATCTAATAATGCTTAATATACATCAGAGTATTTTTAGAGGGATTATAATTTTAATAAGTTTAATTCTTCGGAAAGACAACACATGTATTTTTGGGTGGAGTATAAGTACAACGGAAAATGTCCAGTCGAGTCTTGACCGGCGATAGATACAGGATGGACTCTTGGCCTGTCGGTTTCCTCTTTCCCCGTTAGCTGGACTGGATTGTAATAATCGGAAACTTGCTAGGGCTAAAAGCCTAAAACGCAGGTAGCGCTGCGCCGCTGAAGACGCTCGGTTTATAAGCCAAGGCCAAGAACTCCAAGAAGCGAAGGTGGGGAAGCAAGCAAGCGGCGGCCGGAGCATCTGGGGGAGAGAGGAAGAAGGGGCGGTAGCAGGTGAAACCGGAGGCGGCAGGACAGGGAGAGGGGCGAGAGGAGAGGCCGCGCCAGCTTGACAGCAGGAAAGCCCGTGCGCTCGGCTGCGGCGGCGGTTATGGGCGACTCCGGCGGCTCCGTTGTGTCGGTGGACGTCGAGCGCATCTCCTTCGGCGGCAAGGTTTGGGCAGCCCCTACCTACTTTTCTTTTGCTTTCTTCGCTGCTACCATCGGTTCTGTTCTTCGGGAGGGAAGGGAAGGGAGACGGCAGGGTACCGCGGATTGAGAGGCTTGGATTGGACGGCCGGAAGATGCGAAGCTGATGGTGCTGGGGTTTAGTTCGGTTTCGATTTAGTTTTTTTGAGTGGTAGGGTTAGGAGTTGCAAGGGGGAGCATTTCTTTATTTTCACTAGCTTGCTTGTTTTGGGTGCATTGTAGTATTGGTTTCAGATTTAAGCCTTTTCTTGTAGGATTTCACCTGTCCTGTTTGGTGAATCAGAATTTGGCTTCTCATAGTTTGAATTTCAAGTTCGACCACCTAGATTGTAACTTTGCTGCGCACTTGTTTCTGGACTGTTAATTTTGCTCGGAATTAGCTAGTTCTTCCTGCTTTGCCTTTTCTCCATTGCTGATTCCCCAGACACGTCATCGTTTGCTACCAGTGGTCTGTCACTTGCTTCATGCGCCTCTGTGTCTGCTGAATTGACAGCCGTCGTGTACCATCGGTGATATGATTTTTTTGGGGGGGTTGCATCCTCTAGTGGGTGCTGGCCTCTACCTGCCTTTGCCCATGCTGATTTTTTTACGACGGTTTATGGTCCTAGTTTGGTCATGTGGTCCTATATGAGTTTGTCTATCTTGCAGATCAATTTAAGTAATCAGTCGCTTGCTTTGTGCGTGCTTATCACCAGAAGAAAAGAAAACCATAAAGATAACATTTTGAGGCTTTTGCGTTGTAGCTTGGGTGTCCAAACTGCCCCCTTTATTTCTTTATAATTAATCGTTATCTCCAATTGGTTAGTGCTTTAGCTTGGCTTTCTAGCCAAGTTCCATGCACTAAATCCTTCCTTGCTATGTGGATTATGGAAGAAACTTAAACTCTAGGCATGATAGCAAATTGATTTGGAGTAAGGTCTCTTTCTTGTGAGTGGATGCTGTTCTAGCTTTGTTCATCCATCAGTTGGGGAATGTGGAATATATACTCTGAACGTGAAATCAGTTGCTTTTGAATTTGATCTTTTATATAGCTACAGAATTGCGGTATCAATTTTTTTAAGGTAAATTAAACCACTCATCATTAGCTTGTATGGAAATAATTCTTGGCAATGCCAATGAAAAGGAAGTAGGGAGAAAAATCAGTAGGTTTGTTCAGTGGGGCCAAAAGGCTGTCTAAGAATCAGTATGTATGTTTGGCTAAGTAATCTATATCAAAATATGGAGTGTGAGACCCACGGATTAGTGACAAAATTCTATACTTTGATTCACACTCACAGATACGTCTGTAGCATCTTCTTTTCTGTTAACTGGATTCTCTTAGCCATGACCACATATGATCCTGGGCCCTGGCGGCGTACATGGTAAGTTGGTAACTGTAGGATTTATGATCCAATGGCTTGGATTGAAATTGCACTTGGAATTACTCAAACATATTTTTTAGCTCTGTTATTAGGAATGATAATTAAGTGTACTAGTCTCTTTCCTGACAGGTTAGAATGGCTATGATGTTGTTGTTGCCACTTGTTGTCATACATATCCTTCCTGTGATGGAAAAGTACAGCTAGTTGTATTTTTCCTAGCATGTGCTTTTCTTGCTATTTATACTTTTAGCTATTTTCTTGGTAAGGAATCTCGTATTATTGGCACTTAGTGCTATGTTTCCCCCTTTAATCTTAGGAGATGTGGTCTAGAAACCATTACCGTGACACGCCATGTTATAATGGAGCTGTGATACTTTTTTTCTTTGTTAGCACCCTACAAGGTTTAGTGTAACATACAGGAATCAGATAGCTTCAGTCATGATTTACAAGCTTTGCTTTGGTTGGGTTACAAGCCCTTCCTTTCAATAATCTTTAGGTACTGCTGGTTTGTCTAATTTTCTCTTTCATTTGGAGAAAGAAATGGCTCTGTAGATCATGAAGTTACAAATTGAGCACCCCATAGAGGCATAGATTCAAGTGCAGGGAATGCACATGAATCTAATAGGTTTCACAAGTTCCACTCATCTGCCCACCTTCTCCATCCACCCACCCACCCATCAGAATCATCTTCATTTAGATTTTATCTGGTGTGTACAACTTGGTGAATTTTAGTAATTGTTATTGCCATCTTTTCTTCCTAGTGTTGACAATTTCCTCTTGTTTTCCTCAGGAACATCATATACAAACCAACCATGGATCTGTATCTGTTGCCATATATGGTGACCATGATAAGCCTGCTCTTATTACTTACCCAGATATTGCTTTGAACCGTAAGTTTTACAAGCTTACCCTATGCTAGGTCATTTAAGAATTCCACAGCACTTTGACTTAAGTCCTTATTGTTGATCAGATATGTCTTGCTTCCAAGGACTACTCTTCTGTCCTGAAGCAGCTTCATTGCTGCTTCATAATTTTTGCATTTACCATATCAGCCCCCCAGGACATGAGGTCAGTGGAGTTTGCTGTTACAGTGAAGTGTATTCTTTTTGTGTTTATCTTAGCATGATGCATTTTGGTGATTCTCAATCAACATTTTCATGGTTGTATGGTTTACTGATCTTTGGAAAAAAATCATGCAGTTAGGAGCTGCCCCGATTTTGCCGAGCACACCTGTGGCGTCTGTTGATGACTTAGCGGATCAAATTGCAGACATACTTGACTTTTTTGGGTAAGATATTTGCACATTATTAATGAAGTGTTAGTTCTGAGTTCCTCTCGACAGTTGTGAAGTAACTTCGTTCATTTGTTGTCTATTTCCAGACTGGATTCAGTTATGTGCTTAGGTGTCACTGCGGGCGCATACATTCTTACTCTGTTCGCAGTATGCATTTCTTCTGAACTAGTGTGTTCTGTGCTTCTTGCACAACTGCTTATTAATTTAAGTTCTTTATTGCAGACAAAGTATAGAGAGCGAGTACTAGGACTTATCCTCGTTTCACCTCTATGTAAAGCTCCCTCATGGTCTGAGTGGTTTTATAATAAGGTAGTTATTCGATATTTAGCTTCAGAGAACCTACCTTCAGAATAATGATTCTGTACTGACAACTTTTTTCCTTAGGTAATGTCAAATTTACTGCATTATTATGGCATGTGCAATGTCGTGAAGGATATTTTGTTGCAGCGCTACTTTGGAAAGGTAACTAAATGGCTTAGGTTATGTCATGTGATGTGATATTTTGCGTAGCTGTTTAAAGCTTTTGTTTGAATTTTATGATCCCTAGGGAGTACGTGGAGGCTTAACTGAACCGGAATCAGATATTGTGCAGGCTTGTAGAAGCGTATGCGCTAAGACTTTCATCCATTATCAGTTATGATGTATTTGTTTATGACGTTTAACCCTACTTTTATTCAATGAAGTTTCTTGATCAACGGCAGTGCATGAATGTGTGGAGATTTATCCAAACTATCAATGAGTATGTCCTCTTTATCTCTAAAGCTTATATGATCAACTCATATGGTCATACCTGAGTCAGTGGATGAGTGGAACCAAAAATTTTGGCATGCTTTATACAGGAGAAAAGACTTGACAGAGAACCTGAAGCAACTACAGTGCAGAACACTGATTTTTGTTGGTGAGAATTCCCAGTTCCATGCTGAAGCTGTTCACATGACTGCAAAGCTTGATAGCCGATATAGCGCTCTTGTGGAGGTATTGATTTGCACACAGATTTTTTTTTACATTGATTTGAGGGTTTTGCATACCAAGTTTGGTGTTTCTACAGGTACAAGCTTGTGGGTCGGTTGTGACAGAGGAGCAACCTCATGCAATGCTGATACCAATGGAGTACTTCCTCATGGGATATGGTCTGTACAGGCCAAGCCAGATAAACTGTAGCCCTCGCAGCCCTCTGAATCCATTTTGCATATCGCCGGAGCTCCTCTCTCCCGAGAGCATGGGGGTTAAGCTAAAGCCAATCAAGACACGAACCAACCTCAAAGCCTAGGGACAGATTATGAGAAGGCGTAGGAACTGATCGCATCCTTTGATTTTTGTGGTGAAGTGACATAGCTGTTGTTTCCGTGATGTACATACACAAGAGGTTAGTAGGGTCAGGGTTGGGCGGGGGGTTCGATTCCATTGATTTGTAGCCTTAAAACAGTTGTAAATTGTCACAGATTATTTGTTGAAGAGAAGAAATAATAAGGGAAGATGAGTTGTTGCCAAAAGTTAGGGCCTCAACATTTCCATTTTTTTTATCAGGTTGTATGTTAGACTGGCAAACCATTGCGGCCTTCTAAATGATCAGAAGGCAGTCAATTGTTGCAGAAACCTCTTTTTGTTAGCGGTTTTTATCATATGGCTGGTGGTATGTTGTGGTGTCATCCCTGGTTGTATGCATCAGTTCTCGTTGGTGCGAGCAGCAGAACAGATGTAAGTTGGATTGAGCAACTTGTCATGTTTTGCATGTATCCTATTATAGAACTTCGGTCGGTGGCATCCACCTTATTTTGTTGAACTTTGATGATCCGTTTGGCAAAGCAAGCTGTTACTAGGTGTGAGATGTTTGGTACTAAAGACTACAGTGGTGGAGTGAGATGCAGAACTTACTTGACAGTTCGGCTGTAACAAACTGATTTTTTCTTTACCCTTCTTGGTGAGTACTTGGATATTAAAGAAATCAACTACTCTATCTTTGTCATCATGGAAGACTGTGAGTCCAATTGGTTGTCTGTATAGTGAGTTCAATTGGTTGTCCGTATTGGATCTATCTTGCACGAGATTACCTAGTCCAGCCTACTCCCTCCTCCGTCGCCGCCGTCGGTTTTTGTCTTACAAGTTTGACTTGATTTGTACAAAATACATGTAACATTTATATCTCCAAATAAATTGATTAAAAAACTAGACGAGAAGATTTTTCCAATGATACAAATTACTTAGCATAAATATTTATATATTTTAATATATAATTGCCGGTAGTGGTTTTTCGAAGCAAAACGATAAACATTTAGGGACGGAGGGAGTAGGTACAATGAAATGGTGTTTGGTTGGCTTGTATTGGAAATTGAATTGCACGTAGGGAAACATTTCTAGTGTTTTGTAGTAGCATGCATATAATCCTAAACTAGTGCCCCTAAAAAAATATAATCCTAAACAGGTAGACTTGCGGGGCTAGGGTAGGGAGGGTGCACGATGGAACGGGTGCTGCAGGAGCCCGTGCGAGCGAGCGAGCATGGGCATGAGAAAAATAAGTAGCATGGTTTGTTGGACAGGCATGAGAAAAATAAGTAGCATGGTTTGTTGGACTACATCTTGATTATCCAAAGACGCCTAAAAACCCGACTACCTAAATGTCTATTATGTGCCCACTTATTTTTATACTAAAATTTGTTTTCAACTCCAATAGTACTACTTAAATCATACCTCTCAAATTCAGTTTAGCAGTCAATGACATGTGTAGCCCACATGTCATCCCCTCCCTTCTACTTTGCCATTGAGGATTCGGCCACTACAGTCACAACGAGGGGATGGGCCGCCGGCAGGGAGCGGGATGGGGCGTTAGGCATGTGTCGGTGGGGAGCCCTTTTGTGGGAGAGGCGTTGCCAAACGTCGGAGCATTGGTAGGGGCGGCCAGGGACGCCAGAGATGGTGGGCGCTAAAGCAGATGCGCTCAACGGCAACGGGTGCTGCGGGCCTACACCAGAGCATAAGTGGGGCGGCTCGGGGTGGAGGCAACTTGCCGCATCAAGGCCTGGTACGCTAGGGAGAAGAGGGGCAGCCGGAGTCTGCGACTGTGCCAGGGAAGAGGAGGCGTTGTGCATGCTCGCCAGGGAGAGGAGGGCGGGGCGGCTAGGAAGAGAGGGGTAGGGCCAGGGACAAGCCTCACCGGCGGGAACAGGAGGATGACTGGGGCGGTGTGTAGACGTATGACCGGGGCGGTGTGTAGACGTCAGTGCGAGAGCGAAGAAGAGAGATGCACATCAGAGGGTGGGAGAAAAATAGGTAGGCATATTTTGTTGGCCCAACAGATGTAGTAAGCGAATAAGTAGCCTGATTTGTTGGGCTATAGAAGTAAGCAACAAGGGGGAGAATTTGTTGTACCAACAAAGATAGATCGCTGAAGTAGGTAGAGGAGAAATTTAGATAGTCCGATAGATACTTCCTCTATCTTTGAAAAAAAAAACTTTTAGACCAACGATTTGTATCCAATAGAATTAATTTTTAGAGGTGAACGGTGTGTCGATCCACGTTAATATCTCCCATAGTTCGATTGAACTTAACACAACCTCCTTCTCGTGCGCTTGGAGGTTCCAAACAACACTTTCATTATGCTTCTTGGTAATTGGGGAGCTATTAAGGTATATAACAGTTTAAGGAGGGCAGCGTAGCCTCTTATATTCTTTTCCAACACTTTCTAATATGTAAAGTCTCTAGAAATTCTGAGACGGAGGGAGGGACTATTGACTATTATAGTGTTTTTTTTTTTCCTCTACTCTTTTACTAACCAAAAATTGAAGAGTTGATGTAAGGAAGGTTATAGGAGTAGAGTAGATAGGAGTATGCGAGGCCCATGATGAGCCCATCTAGGGCATAGAATTGTTGATTTACACAATATATATACGGACAGTAGCTTTTACAATTTATACAATATATCGAGCAAAATAATACTGTAATAACCGAGCATCCTCGTCGTAAAGGCGCAACAGACTCTACACCCCCATCTCGCGCTCTCCGAACCCCTCGCCGAAACCCTTCCGCCGCCCGACGCCCGCCGCCACCCCCGCCGCTCTTCCGCTGCCAACCGTTGCCTCCGGGCTCCGTCCGCCAGCCCGGCACTGTCCTGAAGGCGTGAAGTACGGGGATTCACTTCCATCCGACGCCATCTGGTTTCCTCTTCAATCTCGCGGGTAAACCCTAGCCCATGCATCGGGCAGCTGATAGAATCTGCCGATACGGTGGCTGTATTGGGTTGGAATCGTTGTAGTCTCGTTTCTTTTTGGTGCTAAAATATCTAGGGTTTCCTTCTTTCCTTGCAGGCGCTTGTTTGTGCGCGTGGATTGTTTCGTCCTGGTCTCCTGCCTGTGCAGGAGCCCCTAGGTGTGCGCGCGACCATCATGTTTCCTTCCAAAGGGCCCAATCCCTACGGCCAGCAGCCGCCTTATGGCGGGCAGCAGCCGTACGGCCAAATCGTAAGGCTCTGTGAAGGATCTCGCTGCTTTTTTTTTGTTGCTGGACGCAGATTCGTTATGAATAATCATTTGTGTTCCTGGCACTTTGGCTGGAATGTTTTCTCTATTTCAGCCTAGTAGCACTGGATTTTCAGCCCCAACAGCGGCAGGTGCCACTGATGGTGGTCGGTTTGGCATTGGCGCTCGTGCAGGACAAGGGGCTGCTGCGCAGTACGGAGGGCCTTATGCATCAGTGTATGGCACACAACAGGTGGTTAACTATAGCTGTTTTGTTCTTTTCTAGATGAAATCAATCCAGCACTCAATTTATTATCCGTTATGTTGATCCTCAACAATTAATATGATTGGCGCATGTGTCGTGTAGCTTGCTTTTTGTAAGGTTTTGTGTTGTGTCTATCAGTGAGGAACCTCGATTCAAGGAAACTGTAAGTTTTAGTCTGATACTTTTGGTTGTAGTGTAGTTATTATATAGGGTCAAAATGCTACAAAGTTGCATTGTTTTTGTCTCTAGAAAATTTGATGGATCAACATGGACATTTAGGATCGAACTGCTGATTCCAGTATAGTTTATTAAACATTTGTGAAGTATTGCTTGCAGAATTTCTATGTGTTATTGGCCATCCTTCTTGCTAATCTGAATTATCAATCCTTGTTTTATATTCCTAATATATGTATGTCTTATCGTTTAAAACTAGTCTTATATTTTTTTGGAAGTTACTCCCTTCATCTCATCAACATATAAGGTGTAAATGTTTTTATTTGAAGTCCCATAATAGGGGGCGCGACATCCTTCTGACTCCCTTTGGCCTTTGGTGCCCATGCACACATGCGAAATTTAATGCTGAACTCTATTTTGGCCTGCCACTACACTCTTTTAGTGGTGATAGTACTTTATATACACTGGTGCAGCAGCATTCAGTGCTTTGATAAAATTGACGTGGTGTTTGGATTAACTCCATTCCTTGGTCTGTGTGTATAAGAGAGTTGCGCCTTGTATATTGAGATGGAAGGACTAGGTGGAAAAGGTCATCGTCTGTTCGGATTTTCCAAAACAACTGTCCATCAATTCCACTAACCGATAATGTTAGAACAGTTTGTGCAACAGTTTAAGCAAAAAAAATGTGCATCAGATCCTACACATTTTGGAACAAAGAAATATTTGCAGAAAGATAAGTTGGTTAACAAAAAATCTGTTTATTAGGTTACCCTGTACAAAACATGCTAAGTTATGTCATTACCTCCAGGCTCCGGCTCCAGTGAGCATTTTACGTCCAGTTATAGACTTCCAAACTGCTAAGCTTTTTGCATTTTACATCTATATAATAACTGGCTATTTAAAACCATAATACTAAGTTCTTACCATGAATAGTGTCTGCTATGAGCCTATGAAGGAATTTGTGCCAACCATTCATGTACACTTCTGTTATTTGAGCTGTGTTTGGCCCCTGTTTTAGTCACTCAAGCGACTTTTTCCTCATGTCAATCGCTGCCAATCACATGTTTCAGCTGTTTCAGTCACTTCCTCTTATGGTTAAAGTTGACTTCTCATGATCCTTAACTTGTACTGTTGCAGTTGCATGTTGTTCCCAATTTTTGTTGCCAAGTATCTCAACTGAACATCCTAATTCTTTTCAACAGGTTGCTGGACTTGGTGGCAAAGGTCCAGCTTCTTCAAGTCTTCCTAGCTTGCCAAATCGTCCAACTTCGCTCACTGAGTCATCTAAGTTCTCATCTGCACCTGTGGGGTCTGGTCTGGCAAGACCAAATGATGACTATATGGCTGTGCGTGGTTATGCTCAGAAGCTAGACCAATACGGCACTGATTATCCACTAGAGAGAAGGATGTATGGTGAACACTCTGCCCATCTTGCTAGGAGAGATGGCCTTAGTGATTTGGATAGAAGATACACCGATCAGATAGCTACTGGTCATCAGGTTTCTTTGCCCCTCCGTTTTTCTCTTTGCCTTTCTCTAGACTGTAAATAGTCAGTGCACTGTTGTAACCCTTTTGTCTTTTCTCAGGTTCATGATCATATGGAGCAGGTAGATATTTGTTTCCCTACTTACAAAATGCTGCTTTGTTCTTTCTAATCTGATAACATGTCTTTTGAATCCTGTTAATTTCCTAGGCTTCATCGATGCGCCACCAGCAGCTCCTGAAAGGTCAGCTACAGCCTGGATCTGATACTAGGTACACTATCTCAGTCAGTTTATGCAATGAATCTAGAATGTTGTTGATTATTGTTAGAATTTTACTGTCACACATGATATAACAGCGCATCAATTGAATGATCATGTGTTTGCTAAACAATTTCCGCCATGTCTTTGTTTCCGTTAGTTGTTTTGGTACTTCTCATTGATTTTCTGGGAAGATTAATCAGTAGCAATCATTTGTGTGTTTATCACTCCAATAGAACATAGCGCATGCACTGAGTATAGTATGCATTTCTGGCAGACAAGCCGATTACTTTGCAGGAAGGTCTGCTCCAGTCCATCAAGCATCCCAGGAAATTGGTGTATATGGAAGAGCTGAAGCTGATAGTCGCAACATGTCCATTCTTGGGACTGCTCCATACGGAAGACATCAAGCAGCCTCATTGTTGGAAGGAGCTCCGAGGACAAACATTGACAGCCTCTATGGACAAGGATCATCAAGCACTGGTTATGGTGCAGGTCTTCCTCCTGGACGTGATTATGCCTCGGGGAAAGGCCTCATCCATCCATCTTCAGATCCTGATTACCGAGATAGCATCTTACCCCGTGTACATCCAGGCGTCTCAGTGGTTGATGATCGTAGAGTTGATCGGATTGGTTATCGTCGTGAACTGGATTTAAGAGATGAAGAACGTAGAAGGGACCTAATGCTGGAACGAGAAAAGGAGCTTGAATGGGAACGCGAACGGGAACGGGAGCGTGAGTTGCGGGACTTTCGAGACCGTGAAAGAGAAAGAGACCGTGAAAGAGAAAGGGATCGTGAAAGACTACTAAGAGAACGCGAAAGAGAAAGGGAACACGAACGTGAAAAGGAGCGTGAAAGAGAACGCCTTCGTGAGCGCCGGGAGAAGGAGAGAGGGCGGGATAGGAAGCGCGGAGCTGATCCAAGGCGGGAGCTCACTTCACCTAGAGGCCCTGGTGATCGGCGGCGCTCTTCTTCTGTTAGATCTGAGAAGCCTGTTCGGGCGGATTTCCCTCGGCGTGATGCTGTGCATAGGTGGACTCTTCTGCAGCTTTGTGGATGAAATAGGTTGCTGCTTCGTCTTTAGTGCAGCTTTTTAACTAACATTTTCATTTGTTGTGCTGAAGGCATCGTTCACCTGTTAAAGAAATAAAGAGAGAATATACGTGCAAGGTAAATAGAAACCTGTGTCTGTCAGTGTTATTGCTGAAATCAGTTGACATTGTTAGTTCTTCACTGTCCTCCTTGATGCATTCTGATCTTAAGGTTCCTTGCTTCTGGTCCATCTTCCATCTTCATCTGTGCTTCCTTTTGCCATTCTATTAGGCTTCTCTCTCTCTTTCCCTGGTACAGATTCTTTGCTATCTTTTTCTTGTGATATGGGAAGTCGTGACTCCACCAAAATATGAAGAGCGTTCATGCCTTACCTTAATCTTTGATAGCACAAGAGTATATGATTGAGCAGATATGAATGATTGTCTTCCTTTTTCTATTCTCTCCCCTTTATATTTAATGTTTCACCAAGACACATTTCTATGTACAGTTATGGGGTTGTTTCATTTTGCATCCTGCTGTGAAATTAATGCTAACTATGATGTTATCTGCAGGTTTTTCCATTTCGCTTCGTGGATGATGAGAGGGATTATCTGTCCTTGACAAAACGGTATCCCAGACTTGCAATTACTCCAGAGTTTTCTAAGGTTGGGCATTCTGTCCATTTACCTTTTGCTTCTGATCGATATTCAACATGGCTTTTGACATTCTCTTTCACTCTAATTTGTATAATATAATTTGCTGTTGAACAGATTGTCTTGAACTGGGCTAAAGAAAACTTAAAACTCCCTCTGCATACACCAGTGAGGTATGCCTTTTTTTGGGAACACATTACTATGCATAAATACTGTTATACATGTGACCCTCTTGGAGTTCTCATGTTTCCAATCAACATTACAATTTGCACTGCTGTGAAACAGTTTGGAGCATGATATCATTGATTCAGATGATGGTGCTGATGAAGGAGCAATTGTCTCTACTGAGAAAACATCAAGCTTCAATACTTCAGCCACCATTTGGAATGCAAAGGTCTACAGTTTTGTATTCGCTACAATTTAGTTTTTTTTTTTCCTGTAATGTGTCTCTCTACTGAGAAAACATCAAGCTTCAATACTCCAGCCACCATTTGGAATGCAAAGGTCTACAGTTTTGTTTTTGGAATGCAAAGCTCTACAGTTTTGTTTTAAGCTACAATTTTTTTTTTTTTTTTTTCTGTACATGTTTCAAGTTGTAGGTCTTGTGGGCATTTGATAAATTGCTGACGTAGAGTAACTCAGTATACTGTCATTCATGCTATAAGTGAATCTGAAGGAAATTTATGGCAGCCCTGTATGTATGATGTATTTGAAAGACCACAGCTTTTGAAAACTGCAGCAGTATTTATGGTTTTGAGAAAACTGCAGTATTGCTACTCATGTTTGTTGCATGCAAATAGATTAGTGCATAACTTCGTGTGCTGCCTTAAGTTACCCAAGAGCATTAAAATACTATTCTTTTTTTTGGTCATTGATATGCTTGTGCTCATCTCACGTCTGATGATAACGACCATATGGAATTCCAAATTTTGTTATATGACTAAGTGTAGAAATCATTTCCATGTTATTATCCTGTTGCATCGCTGCTTATAAATGTGATGGTTTGCAGGTACTATTGATGAGTGGCATGAGCAAAGGTGCCTTTGCTGACATAACTTCATTGAGAAGTACCGAGGAACGAGTCGTGCACTTGAACAATATCTTAAAATTTGCTGTATTCAAGAAGGATCATTCTCTTTTTGCAATTGGAGGCCCTTGGAATGCAGCAATAGATGGTGGTGACCCATCAGTTGACTGTTCTTGCTTGATTCGAACGGCCATCAGGTATGCTGTTATCAAATTATGTATGATGATGAACTTGCAGTTGTACTAATATTATCCTACTTGGACAGATGCGTTAAGGAAATGGTTCATGTTGATCTATCTAGTTGCACCCACTGGAACCGTTTTGTTGAGGTACTTGTGAATATATATTTCTCATCACTTAAAAATACTCTGTATGTACTGGATGCTATCTTTTCATGGAAAATACCCTGTTCCTGACACTGTTACCCTTTTTTGTTGCCATCTCTTTCAATTTAGGAAATGTATGTTCCTTTGTTTAGTAAGACAGACAAGACTATTTATGATCTTGCTGCCTTTTGTAATATTGCAAGTTTGATTACAATGTCTAATCCAAAAGAACATTTATGAAATGTTATTCCTCACTGCATTGTATTCAGGATTAAGAAAACTATCTCTAGTACAATAAACTGGCCAATACAATTACCAACACGTTACTCCGTATGTCAAATTTGTAAGCTGTGGATGCATACCAGGTTTTAAATTTTGTAAGTTTTGACCGACAATCAGATTACGTATCTATTAATATTTAGTAATAGGAAGTGGTGCCACCTGAATTTTATTTCATTGTGCATTTAGAATCGTGATTTTCTAGTTGGGGTCTAATACCAAAACCATGCCAAGTCAAATCATGCTTTAACTTCTCGCAAAAAAAAAACATGCTTTAACATTTGAGCCATTTTCCATTTTTTGATCTATTCAATATTCTCTCGATTGGGTTTTTGGGTTTTTGCTGAAGTTCAGCTGTAACATAGACACACTATGCATATTTCACTACAATTGGTAGCTTGTAGGTTACAACTTGTCGGTCTATTTTACATCTGTATATTACTTGTATGTATCTGGTAGTCCCTCTACTTCTCACTGCATGTTGGTGGAATATTAACTGATGAATGCATCATTAAACATGCAGGTACATTATAATAGAATAGGCAAAGATGGACTCTTCAGTCATAAAGAAATTACTGTTCTGTTTGTGCCAAACTTGTTGGAATGCCTGCCTTCAGTAGATGCATGGAAGAATAACTGGATTCTGTACAAAAAATCAAAGGCAGAAAGGGAGCAGCTCACTGTTAAAAAGGAAAAGGTTACTTTGTCCTATTATGGCCCCTCGATTTTGTGAATAACTTTTTTTCTTTCTCTGGAGTTCTCACTATTTTTTTTATCCTTGTTGCTTGTTTCAGAGCCCTGGTGATTCAAAAGAGCAGATGCAAGGTCTGGAAGATTTCCATGTTGCATCTCACTGAATTCTTTTTTTTACCTATCTGTTATTAGAGTAAAACTGAAGATATTTGTTAACAATTTCAGGGGAGCTGAACAAGGGTAAAAGTTTAGATGCTGATCAATTAAAAGAGGGTGATCTTGGTTGCAGTGATATGAAAATTGAGAAAGGTGATGCTGATATGAAACAACAAGATACTGAGGGTGAGGGCAAGGTTCAAGTTGAGGAACCTGTTCAAGTTGAGGAACCTGTTCAGAAGATGAGTGGGGATGTTGAAGGAAAAACTACGGGTGACTCCTCTATTGACCATGCAGCTGGGGATAAAAAGCCCACAAAAAGAAAATAATTAAAAAGGTTGTGAAAGTTGTTCGGAAAAAAAACCAACTGGACCTTCAGCTGATAAATCCTCTTCTGAGGACAAGAATGTTGTAGCAGAATCTGTAAATAAAACGGCAGAAGGGGGCAGAGTCAACAAAAGAACGAGAATGCTGGAAAAGAACAAGACGAAGCTGGAACAAATCAACAGCCCGAAGCAAAGAAAACTGGAAAGAAGAAAATAATTCGAAGGATTGTTAAAAGGAAAGTTTCTGGGTCAGGTTCTCAGTTGACTTCCCCAGCTACACCTGCTGAAACTAAGCAAGAAACAGAAGTTCAGCCAGATAAAAATGTTGAGAGCTCAACCGATGTTGGAAATCCTCAGACTAAGCTGCAAGAAGGGTCAAAAATTCCATCTGGAGAAGATATCACAAATCAGAAGAAAGAAGAGAAGCCAGAGGAAAAGGAACACCCATTGACTGACCCCAGTTCAAATGAGGATAAGGGCAATCACAAGGAAGCTATGGAACAAAAAAAGATACAAAACAGGATGGAAAGAAGGATAAAACAAAGGATGATAAAGAGAAGAATAGAGACCTCAAGATGGATCCAAAGCAAAAGCCACTCAATGACACAAAAAGAAAAGAAGAGGTCTGATGAACCTCCAAAATATCCAGGATTCATTCTTCAGGCAAAAAAGGAATAATAAAGAATCTAAAGTATGGGTAACATGCTACATACTTAACTTTTATTATTATTATAACTTTTTTATTATTATTATATGTATATAATCCTATTATCCAAACACACTTGGATGAATTGCCATGATATCTTATCTAAGGAATTCTGTTTTGCAGCTCCGTTCAACATCCCTTTCGTTGGATGGTCTCCTAGACTATACTGCCAAGGATATAGAGGAGTCAGTATTTGAGGTTTGTGTTCTGTAATTACTTTTTCTTAGTATTTTAAAAGACACTATCACTTATTTATATTTTTTGCTTCTATCTAGTTGGTGCAATTGAGCACGTCGCAGCAATGAAATCTCTTTTTGTTTGAGAGCTCATGTAGATGTACACTTATCTGTTCTTCTATTCCTTTTTTCAGCTTTCTTTGTTTGCTGAGTCATTCAGTGAAATGCTTCAACACAGAATGGGTTGTGTTATCCACTCTTTTCTTGAGGTACATTCTTTGTGCTTTGGAAATGATTTATCTAAGCTTCAAATAATTCTCTCCTCTTGTAATTATTCTAGTGACATGTCTCAGAGACTTAATTGTACTGTTGTGTAATTTAAAATGTCCTGGTGTGAAATATTGTAATGAACAGCTTTTGGTGGTTTATTATTTTCATCAGTTCTAGGGTCCCCGTCAGCCTCTTCATGTATTCCTTCTAAATCTAATGGTTCTATGCTTTGTTTCTGAATTATCAGTTAACTCTGTGCTTTGCCACTACAAGTGGGGCAGAAGCTGCTTTTTTTCAAGACAGCAACACTTAAAACTATCTCACTATGTGTCACTCACTGTTACTTGGACACTGGCATGGGTATATAAATCTGCAAATGTTTTGGACTTCATAAATATCTCTTGCAATCTGAATTGGGTGTGGTGTCTAATACGGCGAAGATTTTTAGGACCCAAGTCTGCGACATTGGTTTTGTCACTTTTTTTCATGGGCAACCTTGATTTGGCGTTTGGTGATGGTGCATTTTTCTTTTTGTGTGGTAGTCCTAAAGATTTTTTTTAATGTAGGTTTACTGTTAGAGGCAGTCATATGATAGAATTAGGCTCATCCTCCCATTAAAGTAGGCACCCACCCTCTGTAAAGGGCTGTATTTTGTGACCATGCTCATCCACAGTATGTTTGGGGCCTTTTGGCACAATGATATGTTTAAACACATGTTCTTTTTCCTTCACAGAAACTGTACAGGCGTTATGTTGTAAGGAGGAATCAACGTAAACGCCAAAGAGAGGAAGATCTAAAGAAAGAAGAGAAGAAATCCTCCGAAAAGCGATCCAAGACTACTCATGAGACTATAACGGGAAGTGTTGATAATCCAGGAGGCAGTGTTAAAATGACAAGAGAGGGTGAAGAAAAGATGAGCACAGATCAATCAGCAAATGTGCATGCTGAACTGTCAAAAGAGGGTCAGATAAAACTTGGCACCGATGATCCAATTGCTAACCATGGTGAACCAGCAAAAGAGGGCGATGAAAATACGAACACTGATCATTCAGAGGCTGTTGTCGATAAACCTGCAGCTGATGCAAATATGGAGGAGGAAGATCCTGAATACGAGGAAGATCCTGAAGAAATAGAAATATATGAAGATGATGAGGACATGGACGATGCTCATGCTGAAGAACAGAATACAGAGCAGGTTTTTTTCCAGCACTTTTTTTGAACTAGTTGATTCAGCTCTTCATTATTTGAACTGACTTGTCATTTATTACCTTGTGTTTTCTTAAAACTCCACTATAAGTTTCTTTTCCTTGACATACGGAAGTTAACCATGTGGTTCTAATCAAGTCTTGGGCTTAGCTTGTGAACCAACACTGTCAACTGGGCGCTAGTAGCCTACTTCCTCCCTGTAGTGCTTGAGACCTTTCACAATTCTTACATTTTTTATAAGATCTCAGTAAGTAGCATTGTCGTATTGTGTGGTTTCACAGATAATATCATCTCAAGATTTTTTGTGTTTTGAGTTTCAACTTTATGCAAGAGATATTCAAACTAGTTCCATAGACTAGCCATGCCTAATCTGTCTGTGGTACCTCATTTTCTTGTGGCACAGAATGAGAACACAAACGAAAGAGAGGTTAAGCCAGAAGAAGTAGCGACAGCAGATGATGGAAATAAAAAAGTACACCACCGCCTGAAGTAGAAAATGTTACTAATATCCATGAAAGAGCTGCTCCAATAGAGGAAATGCAGTACGTGGCAGAGAAAGGAGATTCAATGGAAGGTGGAGAAAAGGTAGTCAGTAAGGAGGTTAAGCCAGCAAAAGATGAGGTGGTCGACAAGGATCTATTGCAGGTAATGTTTGTTTTTCTCTGATGCATGGGAAACATTAAGGGTGTGTTTGGTTTGTGGTCTGACAGTTAATATTGTCTTGATCTTTTCTCCCTTGATCTTATAGGCCTTTAGGTACTTTGACATTAATAGAGCAGGATATCTCAAGGTATTATGCAAGCATGGCCTATTATTTCAAATCAATCCCACTATTTTTCGAACCGTGTGGTCACTGACTCATTATTTCACAACTGCAGGTGGATGATTTAAAATGTATTCTTCACAACTTGGGGAAGTTTTTATCAAGCAGGGACGTGAAGGTGAGATATTTGATTAGAAAAAGCCTCTATTTCAGTAGTTCGATTTACTAAGGAAGATGTGTTTCTCTATCTATGTACAGGTTGACTTTTAATTTCAAATTTTGTGAGATGGACATTATAATTTATGTTACAAATACATCAGACTTTTGTCATTATTTTGATAGGTTAGGAAATGCAATAATAAATTAACACTAGTGATAAAAAATGTAATAATTCTTAGCATACAATTTGATCTTTGCCGTCTTACAATATTTGAAATTAGAACTCAACTTGTACATGTAGGGAAAAAAATCTTTTAAGGGGTTAAATTGGATCAACTGAAATAGTTTAAAATCAAACAAAACAGTAGTTTAAGGGGTTGTTGAAAGCTACAAGTCTGTTAGTTGCCAACCACGGATTCCTCTTGACAAGCATTTAGAATGATTGTATTTGTTGCTTATAACGACTGTCTAATAATGGGTTGCTCAACATATGATTAATTTGTAATGACTAACAGTGGCGTGCTGTTTGCCATCTGCAGGACTTGGTTCAAATTGCTCTTGTTGAGAGCAATTCTGCAAGGGACAATCGCATAATCTATCCAAAGCTTGTGAAGATAGTTGACCTGTAATCTGGCACTGCTTAGATGCTATGACCGTTGAGAAGTCAGTTATGACAAACTATTTTCTTTACTCATAAATGGGTTCACTACCAATTTTATGGTTACCTGTTTGTACCATTATGTTATAAGGAGCTGCATTTTGATTCTTGTTTTTTTTAACTTCAATTATCAAGTAATGAACTTGAACGCTGATGCCTGTTTGTACCATTATTTATGTTATAAGGAGCTGCACTTTGATTCTTGTTTTTTACTGAAATTATTAATTAATTATTTTCGCTGATGCTTACTGTAGCATAAAGGATTATCACAATTCATAAATGAAAGCAACCTAAAACGAAAAGATAAACGAGCTTTGCGTTAATACTTATTGGTGCTCTCGTTTTATGTAATGGAATTGAATTCGATATGTTGTAGACACTATGCATTGATACATTGTGAGGCAGGGACATCTTGGACAAACCGTTGGGCCATTTTGCTTTATTTAAATGTGCAAACTTTGGCTGTACCAAAAGGCCAAGCGATATGTGACTGGTTAAAAGCTGTTTAGAATCGAATTACATGACAGTGTAAAGAAGAAGGAATCGTTCGCTTTGCTGATTGATGTAATGGCATCTATTGCATGTTTATACATACTGATGAAGGGATGTGATAGGGTAGAGTAGCTAAAAGGCCAACGATGAAAGGTTTTGGCGCTTAGGGTGTATCAAACGCAGTGCATATCCTGGCAGACCCATGTTCTTCCACCACAATCCCCCTCAGTTCTCCATGAATGACCAGACTACTACACGGTTGGACATGACGGTTAGGAATGGTAATGAAGGAATAACAAGAGACTCTGAGCCCACAGGCAGGTCGCATGCAGAAACGCACCTCGCCCACTGACAACGGCCCCACGTAGGGCTACTCTGGCTCGCCTCAAAAAAAAAAAAAAAAAAAAAAAAAAGTAGGGCTCCTCTGGCCCGTGACACAACAGGTTTGAGGGTAGCTGGGGCTGCACGTGGCCGTCTTTGGACCATGTTAACAGGCGAGCAATGGCCATGACGTGACTCCGTCGTCACTAATACTAACATTTAGCACAGTGTGAAGCTACTACTGAACCCGCAGTGGGGGCTCGGATATCGAGCGACGGCACCGAGCGAAATCATAATCGGACTCAGGCGCGCCTCATGTAGTTTAAAGCTCACCGAGGGCGTTACCTGACAAAATGTCATGACGGCACCCTCACATTTTTAGACGAACAATTGGACCTGAAACAAGAAGGGTGCTGCCACGGCCGAACGAACGGTCGAAAAAAAGAAGCTCCCTTGCGCCCTTCCGAGAGGATTGCTCGAGGAGGCTACGAGGGCCTCGTGGGCTGCTGTTTAGAGGAAC